>PVJS01001045.1:53205-106794 GCA_004027185.1 Glis glis | reverse complement strand
AGCTACACCTCCAGCCCTATTTTTTTATTCTTTATTTTGAAACAGGGTCTCACTAAGTTGTGCAGGGCCTCACTAAGTAGCTGAGGCTGGCCAAGAACCCAGATCCTCCAGTCTCAGCCTCCCAAGTACTGGGATTACAAGTGTGTGCCACCATGCCCAGCTTGTTTCACTATTTTTAATGAATTTAACCCATGGAAGCTATTTGGGAGGGGGCATAGGTTGGGAATAAATGATAAGGCAGAAAAAGTTAAGCCAACAAATAACAACTGTGCTCAACAGCAAGACAAATGGATGATTTTAGAATAATATCACTCTCAATGTTGTCTCAGTAGAGTGAATGATCTTCTCCTTGCAGATGATTCTAGGCATTTTACCATCAATGGGATTTTTAAAATTATTCTTCAAGCTACTAAGACTATAACTAGATGGCAAATACTTCTCCAGATGGACATGGAGAGGTACAAATCAAACAAGAAAAAGTTCTTGACCTCATGAAATGGGCCATTCATAGGTTGGGGGATAAATAGTGATTATACAGTATTATAGTAATTATAATGAAAAATGCTGTGTTGGGAGTACACACAGGATGCAGCTTCTGTATGTAATATTTTTTAGTAGCTAAGTGAATATGCAACCCCTATCTCCAAGTCTCAGCTGCACAATTAATCTTTCATTTTGTCATGAAGTCAATTTTCCTAAGATCTTTGCTTTCCCATTTAGCATTCTTGATCAAGAACTAGAGCTTCAACATTGCAAGCTACAAAAAGAAAATATAAATGACCAAAGAAAATATGTAAAAGATTCAACTTCACTAAAGATAAAAAAAAAACTTCTTTGCCTTCTACCAATTTTATTAAAAGAACATTGAGGATTTGTTAAAGTGTAGAGGCAAAAGTACCATCATTTACTATCAGTGGAAGAGGGGGAAAATTTTTCAATGTACTTCCAAAGACTTAAACATGTGAATAGCTTTTGATTCAACATATTATAACATAAATATTTCTAAAGAAATATTTAGTTATGTATGATACATGTATATATACACATATATGCGTATATATGAGCAATAATATTTATAACTAAAAGTATCAACAGTGATACATACACTAGGCATTGAAAGTGGTGCTGCAGAAACATGTTCATTATCATAGAAAAGGTTTAATAAAATTATTGACTATAAACAAAGAAGTTTATAAAAGTAAATATCTAAAAGACGTGTGTGTGTGTGTGTGTGTGTGTGTGTGTGTGTAGGTAGGTGGAGAAATGGATAGATAGGAATTTATAAATATATATGGATACAAATGTCAGAAGAATATATACTTGGAAGGTTGTCTCCAAATCAATGTTCCTGAACATGTGTTCTCAGGCCCAGTGGCATAAAAATCTATACATTTTTTAAAAACACAGAATATAGGGTCCAAAACCCATCTTCTGAATCAGAACACTGAGGACAAACATGTTTTTGTTTGTTTGTTTGTTTGTATGGTTGTTTTTTTTTTCTTTTTTGGGGGGTGAGTACTGGGGATTAAATCCAGGGCATTCTACCTCTGAGCTATATCCCCAGATATTTTATTTTTTCATTTTGAAGCAGGGTCTCACTAAGTTATTCAGGGCCTCACTAAGTTGCTGAGCCTGGCTCTGAACCTGTGATCCTCCTGTCTCAGCCTCCTAAATACCTGGATTACAGTTGTGTGTACCACGCCCGGCTAAGCATTGTATTTCAACAGCTTCTCAGATGATGGTTATGCTGTAGAGAAGTGTACTGTACAATTAAAAAGAACAATATTTATGCAATTTTCCAGTAAATATTGCTTTTCTGGAAACAGGAACCAATCTAAAAAGGCTCTGAATGGGCAAAGTGGAACAATTAGAGCAGCAATAAAAATAATGATAGCCTTGGACTTTAACCCACAGAATAAAACACGAATATCGACAGTCCATATTGATAAATTTAAGGAATGAAATAAGTTATTCCTTACAAAAGAACTCCAAATAATATATGTGGAGAGATTGAGAGAAATAGAAAAATAACTATTAGGTAAATACCATGGTAATTGTTGTGATTTGATAAACTAATAAAAGCTAAAATTGATGGGTAAAAATCTGGGGGGTGGTTGAGAAGGATACTTGCACAGTCTCAAAGCTTCTCTGTCAAAAGTATTTATTGATTACAAAGGAAAGATTATAACTTTGCAAAGAAATGTGGCAGATGCCACCTTAATCATGTAATCAAGGTTAATTAACATCACCAGGAAAATCAAATGTCAGCATCATGAACCCCTTGATATGATGCACCAAGAAGAACATGACGTCATTTATTTATTTATTTATTTATTTATTTATTTTTGCTTTTTGCCAAAACAATGACCTGACTGTAACACAAGATCAGACAGATCCAAAGTGAACAACAAAGTAAGTGACCAGTACTCTTCAAAAGTGCAAAGTCATAGGAGGCAAGGAAAGACTGAGAAGGAAATGTTACAGAATGGAGGAAAAACAGGGGGGGAATTAACAAGGAAAGATGGGACCAGTAATCCTGGAAGAGAAAAAGAGCACCACTGAAGGCTTGGGGTGCAGCTCAGTGGCAGATGCACACTCGGCATGCCCTAAGGTCCTGGGTTTGATCCCCCTCCCCCACAAAACCATTAGTGAAATAAACAGGTGAAGTTCAAACAAGGTGCAGTGTATTTAATCATACTAACCAAGATTAATTTCCTGGTTTTGATGGTTGTACAACAGTTATGTAAGGACACTGACGTTAGTGTTAGCTGGGTGAAGGATATAAGCAAACTCTACATTATCATTGCAGCTTATCTGTAATTCTAAAATTCATTCGAATCCAACTTTAAAAAACCTACTAATCAGTTTCTTGATTCAGCAGTTTCTAATTCTCACTAGCATATTTATAAATCACAAGGATAATCATAAAACCACCAACACCGAGTTTCCTCCTAGTGCCAGATTCTTCAAGGATTCCCTTCTAAATCAAGACAAGCACGCTAAAATAAAAAAGCCCATGTCTGAGCCAACAGCTTAACCACTGAAAAGACAACAAGTAACCATTAGGGCAGAAAGAAAGGAGAAAGACCCTTTATACTTTCCCCGTCGCCCACACTTGGCTGGGAAACTTGTCTGTTTGTGTCAGAAAGCTGGGCAGTCGCACCTCCACGTGCTGTGGCTTTTTGAGGAAACAGGAGCTATTTAGTTTGGGCAAGCACCTCTGTAGGTCTCCACTATCTGCCTGAAACACAGTGAGGGTCTGGCACGCTGACGGCTCCAGAGACTGTGTGGAGCTTGGTTCCTGTGGCTTCAGAGCGTGAATGCACCTGCGGTTGGACAGAGCCCAAGTCCTCTGACCTGCAGGTCAGGACTCTAGGTACCAGGAATCAACCAGGATGGTGATGCCCCTTTCAGATGTTGCCCCCAGTGGAGCTTGGGGAGAGAAATCCAGCAGCTAATACCCCCAAAAGGGACCTGAAATAGGGCATAGAACATGAATTTTCCTTGAAGATGGAAGGGAAACTATTCTTTTTCTACTAAAACAGACATTAATGGATCAGCAGGTAGAATTTACCTAGCATTTTAAGATAAAATACACAACTTTAAATGTTGCGTCTGCTTCAGTCCACCCAACAGATGTGTAGGGTTAAGTATCCAATCTTCTTTACATATGAAAATCCTACTCAGAAAAGGCTTGGAAACATAGCACCATGTCACCCCAGGCTGTCTCCTTAATGCCAACATATTATTATTACTTTTTTTTTTGGCGGTACCAGGGATTGAACCCAGGAGCATTCTACCTCCAAGCTACACCCCCAGCCCTATTTTTTACTCCTTATTTTGAAACAGGGTCTCATTAAGTTGCAGAGGACCTCACTAAGTAGCTGAGGCTGGCTGTGAACCTGGATCCTCCAGTCTCAGCCTCCCAAGTACTGGGATTACAAGCGTGGGCCATCACGCTCGGATCAACATATTATTTTTATAATCAAGCAAGGGAGACTTAATGAAGCTAGCATGGATTTAGTAGGTTCCTGCCATCTCATATTTAATTTACCAGCAGAAAACACTACAATGCTTGACATAGAGAACAAGGGCTGAACATTCCTCAGGTGCCTCTTTCGCTGAAAGCTCTCATCTCTTAGTTCACTCCTTGTCTTAAACTCTACCTCTAGCTACTCAAAGTATTACCTGCAGACCAACGATATCAACATCATGGGACCATATTATAAATGCAGAATCTCAGGCTCCACCCCTTTCCTACTGAATTGAAATCTTCCATTTAACAAACATCAGATGCTGTGTGTGCAAATTAAAATTGGAGAAGCATTTTTCATCTCATCTATCTACTCTCAAAGTAAATATTTTAGATGACTGGATCTCAAAGTGTGGTCCCTGGACCAGCAGCATCAACATCACCAAGGAACTTGTTACAAACATCTCAGACCTAGTGATCTCAGACCTAGTGAATCAGAAAAGCTGGAGGTGTGGCCATAAGTCTGTGTGTTCAGTGCTGCAGGTGATTTTCAAACTCTGTTTCATGTTAAAAATAACTGGTAATAGATTCCTAAAATCCTAATATCCAATTGTTCACACCAATTGAAAAACAATCACTAGGCCAGAGGATATTACCTCTAGATGCACATTAGAATCATCTGGGAAGATTTTAACAAATATTCAACATTTCAATTCAATTTTCAAGGCTGATATCCAAGTATGTTTTTTTTTAAAGAATCTCCCCAGATGTATCTTTTTACCTGTGGGTATACCACTTCTAAAAATTTCAATTATCCTACTCTCTCTGACCATTCCTCCTATATTTCTATATCTTTCTAGTAGTACCCTCAACACCAGCAATTTGGCCCCACTGGGAACTCAGATCCACTGATGTCTACCATTGGTGCTCAATGCTCAGCAACCCTCTTTTCTTCTCCCCACGGGGCCTCACATTCCTCCCTTCCTACCCCAGATTCCACAGACACACTGCATTCCCTTGTCCCTCTCTTCCTCCTTCTTCTGTACCTAGAAAAAAATCCCAGTCAAATCCAACTTCTCTCAAGTTCTACGACTACACTCGCTCAGCTGAATTTCCCTGGAAGAGACACCTGCAGTTGACAGTGGTGGCTTCGTAATAGCATATCTCGAATGGACCCTCAGCATTGCCAGGCAGCCCTACAATCCTCCCTAGTGGCTCCACTTCCCAGTCTCCCATACAGCCAGTTAACACTTCCCCTCACCCCTGACACCTCAAACATACCTCCTCCACTCTGCACTCCGGCCTGCTGACCTGGCTTCTCATTTTACTGAGAAAACAGAAGCAACCTGCAGAACGCTCTTCTCTGCCCACCTCCAACCCTGCACCTGGCCTGCATCCGGCCCCTTCCTGTCCTGGTGGATGAATCGAATCGTCTGGGCCTGTCTGAGGGCAGAGTTGGTACTTAATCTCTGGATCTCTTCTTATCCTCTCACTTGAGCACTTTGCTTTTCTAAGTTTCTCCCTTCCCTCACAAATTATTTTTTTTAATTTTTCCTCTTCTACTGGATTGTTATAATCAGCATATAAACATAATATTTTTTATTTAGAAACATTCTTTCTTCCCACATTCTTCTTCACCCTCTGCATTATTTCTTGCCTGTGCTATAAAACACACTTGAAAACCTAGTCTGTCCTGCTTTTCTCCCCTGTCCCACTCACGTTCTCTCCCCAACTCCTCATATGAACCTTTGACCAATACCCCAGATCCTCTACTACAACAAAACTGTCAAGGTCACCAGTGACCTTTATGTTGGCAAATCCAATAGTCAATTTTCAGGCTGTGTCTTTCTTGACTTCTCAATAGCACTTAGCTCCTTGAAATATTTTCTGCTCTTGGTATCTAGAAAACAAAAATTATCTCATTTTATTTTTTTACTGTCACTTTTTTTTTTCTGTGTTCTTTGCCAAATTCTCCTGCATTCCAACCTCTAAATTTCGGAGTGTCTCAGGCTCTAGGCATCCTCATTTATCATCTGTAGCTGAACTTATTCAATCGATATTTTGTCTAGTGCCACAGAGCTGTGTATCATCTAAAAACTGGATAACTCCCACGTTTATTTATGTGGCCCCTGCCACTTCCCTGAACTCCAGAAGCCATCTCTGACCTCCTCCCTGTTCCCTGTTGTCTCATGGCTACCTACAAGGCATCTCAATCCCAGTTTATCCAAGCCAAATGCTTAGCCTTCCTCCACAAATATGTTCCTCCAAGTACTTTTCAACCTAGTTTATGATCAGATCATCAGCCTAGTCACTCAGAAACAATCCATGAAGAAATTGATTCCTCTTTCTCTTGCTCTGCAGATCTAATTTACCAGTGCAAATTGCCCATTCCAATTTCAAAATACCATCCCAAACCTCTTATCAGTCAGACTCATCTTCAAACCTTGTTCAAAAGGGTCCCACTCCCCAAATTAGTGCCTTATTCAGATCTGGGCCTGATATTAGTGCTGGGTTGGCCACTTCTTTGGAGTTTGACCTAAGGCAAGTAACATCACCTCTGGGGTTCAAGTCCCAGAATTCATATGTATGTCTGTATGTATGTATATGCATGTGCATATGTGTAGGTATGTATGTGTGTGCATGTGTATATACAGCTTTGCATATAGATATATATATGATTTGCATATATATATTCATATATATATTCATATATATATATATATGAATGCATGTATGTAAAATAGATAGATAGACTGCATATCTGGCTTCTAATCACCTCTACCACTATTCGGCCCACCACCGTTTCTTGCCTGGGTAATTAACAAATGCCTCCAAATTTGCTCTCTGCTTCCTTTCTTGTCTACCCCACCCCAATACTCTATTCTCTATCTGTGGCCTGAGATCTCCTTATAAAACAAAGTCCCATCATGCCAAGTCCCTGCTCAACTACCTTCAGTCACTTCCCACCCTATCTGGAATAGTATCTAACACCCTTACAGTGGTCTACCTACAAAGCCCTTCATGATCTTCACCCTGCCAGACTTATCCTCCCACTCCCTCTTCTCCAGCTATACTGGCTTTATTGATGCTCCACTAATTCATCAGGCAGGCCCCTCTCTCGATGAGGGCATTGACATGGCTATTCTCTCCCTCTGGAATACTCTTCCTTCATAGCTCTGCAGTTCTCATTTCCTCTTATTCACTCTCCTCTCAAATCTTACCCTCCCCAAGAAGGTTTCTCTGTCCTCCAATGGAATTCTAGGGCCAGCTTACAGCAGCTTGCAGGAGCTTCTGTTTCCATCTCTGTGTTCAGTGATGCCATACTGGTAGATGGAATCAGCCCTAGTGGGAATGTTTGCACCACAGAGTCAGCAAATGCTACTAATCAGAGCTCCCTCACTTTTCTCCCCCAGAGCACATCACCATATCTAAAATAGTGCTTCTCTTATTACTTGGCTTCATTTTTATTCATCATAATTATCTCTAACACTTCATGAAAATGTATACAAATGGTTATTTTTTTTGTTTCCACCACTGAAACAGAAATTTCATAAAGGCAGGAATTTTGTGTGTTTTGTTCACCATTTTATCTCCCTTGTCTGGAACGGTCCACGGCAGAGTCAACATTCATTAAGTGTTGGCTCATTGAACAAATGAATGAACAAATTGTGCACATGAAAAGTCAAAGGTTTGCAAATTGCTTTCAGTTGCGTTATTCACTATTTTTGTTCATTTCTCTCCTCTTTCTTCCAAACTCCCAATTTTTCTCAGTTTTCATACTGGCAGGGTGGCATCAATCTTCTCTTTCAAAGATTCACTTTTCCTTGCGTGGCGATTACGGATGAGAAGTCTCAAGGCCGGCCCTCTCGGCTCTCTAATTCAAAGCCTTTAGAGCTTTTCAATCTCTAATTTCATCACAGCACTTAGTTTTCTGACCTATCTCTCAGACTCCAAAGTTCCACGCAGTGGATCTAGCCACAACCTTTTGTGGCATAATTCTTTCATTCTATATTCTTATATAATTCTCAGCTACTAGCTCATACCTCAGGAAACAATGAAAATGGACCTGTAAAATCATAGAAGCAAAGAAGGAAGAACAAAGAAGGTGGACACTAATCGGTGAACTTGAAAAGGTTAGTCTGCTCAGATTTGGGTGGGGGGACGGAGGTTGGGTTCTATTATGAAACAAGATTTTCTTCCCTTATTTCCCAGAACATGTCTCCTGTTTTCAGCTTTCTGAATCACCACCACCACCACCCCCATCTAGGAAAAATCCTCCTCTGGAGTAGAATAGATTCCATGCTTTAAAAGCCATTGACTTAAAACCGATGCTGTCGAGCTGTCTGTTAATGGACCTAATGTACACAGGAATGCATGGCAAGGACACCGTGTTACCCTGCTTGATCCCTGTGTTTCAATACAGGGTCTTGTTGACAATCAATACAAAGGACTAAGATGTATTAGGGTAAATAAAAAAGCATGTTTGGAGTCGCCTGCCTCACGTCAGCAGAGCCTGTAATAGCTGAGCTTTTCTAAAATGGGCAGCTATCTGCAATGACCACAGAGTCATAGAAATTTGATTGTCACAGAGGCTAAAAATGCAGAGAATGGTTCATAAAAATTAATTATTTTATCCTGTCTTCCTGCTTTGTTCCAAAATGGTAACATGCAAAAAATAATCCATTGTGTTTGGTGTAATCTTACAAATACAAAGGAAAAAAATTAAAGTTAATTTTATTAAGAATAATTGGACAGAAAATACAGATCAGTTTTCTCAAAATGGAGCCATGTGACAACTAATAAATTATACTGTCATTTCTTTCTCCAGCCTATAATCCCTCACATGTCATGAACAGTCTCACGATAAAACAGGTGTTTTAATAATAGACTGGAATTTGCTTAAAAATATATCCCTGAAATGTCTTTTTGAAGGGCTTAAAGCTAAGACCCACATTAGAAGAACATCAAACTGAAAAGTAATGATCTAGAAGAGGCCTATCTCTGGGCATAGGTAGAACAGGTGGCAGCCAGGGGCTTGCTCCCCGGAGAAAGCACTTCTAGCCCCAGACTCTCCCCGACCTGGTTTTTCAAAGCTTCAAATTGAAAAATTGGAGAGTTTCCTCTGTCTTAATGTTTTAAAACATCTGTAAGCCAGATGAAATAGATTATTTTCATTTCTTTTGTATGTTTGTGCGTCTTTCATTCTTTGTGTATGTTTGTTTGTATGTATGCATATATTTGTGTGTGTATGTGTATCTATCCCTTTTCCAGAAAGAGTTTTAATTTTATTTATTTATTTATTCATTCATTTATTTATTTATTTATTTATTTATTTATTTATTTATTTATTTTGCGGTACTGGAGATTGAACTCAGGGGAATTCTACCTCTGAGCTACACCCCCAGCCCTATTTTTTATCTTTTATTTTGAAACAGGGTCTCGCTAAGTTGCAGAGGGCCTCACTAAGTAGCTGAGGCTGGCAATAAACCAGGATCCTCCAGTCTCAGCCTCCCAAGTACTGGGATTACAAGCATACGCCACCATGCCTGGCCTGAGTTTTGACATTAGAAAAACAGATGGGGAGACCTTGAAGGTCTTGAAGACTGTGTGTGCAAGAGTGTGTGCATGTACATGTATACATGTGTGTGTGCCTGTGTTTGTGTGTATGTAGGACTGTGTGTGGTATATGAATGTGTTTGTGTGTTTGTTTACATAGGGTGTGTGCCTGTGTATTTGGTACATGAGTGCACCTGTATGTGTTTGTGTATATGTATTATGTATGAAGTATGAGTGTGCCTGTGTGTGTCTCTGTGTGTGGTATATGAGTGTGCTTGTGTAGGGTGAGTACATGTCTGTATATGTTTATGTATATATCTACATATGTGTCTCTGAGTTTCCGTACCTTTTCTAGGAGCAGTTTTTGATTTTTTTTGCCAACCAGATAAGAAGAACTTGATAACCCTGGCACTCTCATGCAGGAGAGGAAAAAAGAGAGCCATTCAAGAGGGAGGAATTTCCAGAAGCTGGGGCCTCGGGCATGATGGGACAGGCCTGCGCCCCCTACAACTTCTCCCAACTTATGATTTTGCTCACCTCAGCCCCAACAGGGTCTTTCAGACTCTTTAAATATCCATATCCTAAGTTTCTATTGAGTTATGATTGACTTTACTTTCTAAGACAGGAAATACCAAATGAAATAAAAATATTCTAATCGGCAACTGCGCAAATGCAGGAGGTTTCCGTAAAAATGTTTACTTTTTATTAAGTGGCACTTTAGGAAGCAGCCACTTCCTGACCACCCTTCCCAAAACAGCCCTTGCTCACTCCCTTTCCTCTTGCCGCTTTCTTTATTCATTTTTCATTACCACTGCTCAATATTTGGTCCTTTGATTGTATTTGAGAGTCTTTGTTCACCAGAATGTGAGCTCCATGGGGTAGCCCTGGCACCAGGAGAAGCCCCATTAGCTCTTCCTGGTCCTCAGAGCTCTTCTTACTCCCTGCTCAGTGCCTGTGTTCCTGCAAGGCCTGTGTCCTGCATAGAGCAGTGGGCATACCTGAAGAGAGAGGTGGTCCTGGCTGCCCATGGGCCCTGTACCCTGGATGACAGCAACAAGGTGCTTAGTCAATGTCCACAGAGTCCAAGAGGCCTGCAGGAGTAGGAGGAAGACTATGAGTTCATCCCCAATTGATTGCTGTTTGTGATCTAGAGGAAGAACATAGAGAGACTGGGACACAGAAGAACCTACTTTGTAGTGGGCTCTGGGTCAGGCTCTCTGGAACTTAATACCGATGCTAATGTGCTATATGACTTTGGACAAGGTTCTTAACTTCTCTGTTCCTCGACTTTGTAATCTGCAAAGTGATTTAAAACCCTATAAGAACAGCAACAAATAAAAATTGCATTTGTTTGTAGATTAAAAGGAAATACAGAAAATGATTTATACAGGCCTTAGAACCTATAAGCATGCAACACATGGTGCTATTGTTTCTCATATTATCATTATTATTATTACCTCTGCTGAGATGGTACTCTTAATCTTCCTGTTCTTCTCATCTTACCCCATAGGCTGCCTGAACCTGGAGAAATAACTTATCAACTATTAAATTCAATTTATGAACTAGATCAAGGCTCTGGTGTATACAAGGTACAAAGCCAAATACTGTGGATAAAGTAATGGTCAAGAAATCATTGCCTGACACCTATTTATGATCCAGTAGGGTACAGAAGTCACACAAAAAACATACAAAAAAATACAAACCAAACCAAAACAAGGCAAGTTTGATAAATATTATGTGAGAGATATAAACAAAGGGCTACGGGGCCTATGGGAAAGAGAGCCCTTCCTGCTGGGGGTTCATTTATTCAAGCAGGCCCAAGTCAAGGCAGTGGGAGGGGAACAACAAGAGAAAAGGGGTGAATGAAAAAGACGGCTTAGAGAGAAAATCTGTTGCATGGGAGGCTAGAGAAAACATTGAGAATGACTCCTATGTTCTGAGCCTGGAAATCCAAAGGATTTACAGAAAATTATAACAATAATAATAATAAAGTAAGAAAAGCTTTTTTGGGGGGTATATGATGCTTGATTATCCCTGTGAACCCTGGACTAACCTTAGGCACCCTCTGAACTGGACTTCTGCCTTGGGTGAGTCGACCGCCACCAGACCATGCAAGTAGAAGGTTGTACTCATTTCTCATCCACCTACGCTTCGGTGTTCACTGGCCACTCTGGCACTGTGGAAGAAAACAACAAAGTTGTTTTCCTCTATTTTCATAATATTGCCCATCAGAACCATCATCAATGAGTGCATTTCCTCCCGCGTAGGAGATGACCGTGTTCTATAAATATGAAAAAGCAAATTCTCTCGTGTCCAAATTGGACTAGTCCAATCCTAGCAAATTCTTCCTAGTCCAACTCAAAGCCCTCAGTCACCTCCCCAAACCCCAAGTAACAAGTGAGACATTTTAAATCCACTCAAATAACACTCGCCATAGATCACACCTGCTCCTTAGTAACAGATGTTTGTGTGTCTGTGACATATTGGGGGAAAATTCACACTCTGTGGCCCTTGTACTTCTACTTCCAACTGTGTTGTGTGCTATTGTTAGTATTTTGGCTCAGAATAGAAAACATATTGTAGAAATACCAGCTGGCTCCTGTGTAAGACACTCAAGTTAATTTTTCTCCAAAGACTGTGCTCCTCTGTTCATCTGGACTAATTATTTTTGTGTTTATCAAAACAAAAGGACATATTGCAGAAAAGAGAAAAGTCACATCGATCTTATGCACAATCCTTTTGGCCATGGTAAGGAAAGCTGTGACTTTGGCAGAACTCAGACCCTATATTCTAGCATCGAAAGATGCTAGCAAGCCAGGCGTGGTGGCGCATGCCTAAAATCCCAGCACGTGTGTAACTGAGACAGGAGGATCACCAGTTTGAGGCCAGCCTCAGCAATTTAGCGAGCCTCTGTTTCAGAATAAGAATAAAATCAATAAAACAAATAAAATAGGACTGGGGGTTTAGCTCAGAGGTAGAATGTTCCTGGGTTCAATCCCCAGTACCACAAGAAAAGAAAAGATGGTAGCACTAGAGGGAAAGCTTAATCCCACAATTTATAGATGAAGATGGGGTGAAGCGATGCTCCAACTATAACAAGTTTATTCAGTGAGTTCAAGAGAACAGTAACACTGGAATCCAGGTTTCTTGCACTCTGGGAATCTTAGTAGAGAAAGAAAGAAAAACATTCAGAGAAGAGAAAAACACAGAAGGTAAGCAGGATGAAGATAGCCAATTATCTAGAAAAATCTGTGCTTAGGCACAATCATTGCCAGTCCTGAGCCTGGGTGCTACTGAGAGAAGAAGGTGACCCCAGGCCACTGGTGGCCTGAGCCACATCGGAACGTGTTGGGCTAGGGAATCCCACCAGAACCCTCAGATAGGCAAGTGGTTTGCCTTTATATGAAGCAGAGTATGTAGGTTAAGGAAACCGGGTGAGCAATTTAACGGTCCAATTTTTCTACCAACTTTTACAGCAATCCATGTCCTTCCTGAGCTCGCTTTTCTGGAGGCACAGCCAGCCGAAAGCCCTGTTCACTGTCTGCGGTTTCATCTGATTTTTTTTAAAAAATCGAAGTGGTAAATTGGAAGTTCTTGGAGTGTCTATTAAGGACCTTACCACCCGTGAATTAAATGGATCTGAGAGAAGTCAGGTCAGGGCTCTCTGTCCTTCTCCCCTGTGAAATGAATGCAGGAGCACACACCTATCTCTGCAACCAGGGTTCACCCCTCATTCTTACGCTCCCACCTCACTGTCGCCCCTTCTCTTTCCTTTCCTGACCCATCTGAATTCGCTCCGCTGCGGTAGCTTCTCGGGCCTCACCTCCCTCTGAATGAAGAGAGAGTTATTATGGAACCAGGGAAGTAGTGAGAAGAGGGAGGCCAAATCGTCTCCATGTAAGCTTTGCCTGCATCCTGATGTTCTCCCAGGCCCTCCTCATTAACCTTCAAATGATCACCAACAAATAAAAGCGATGTGCACAGGTATGGTTAGCCTTCTTCAGGATACACACAAGCCATTTAATAGAACACAGCTGTGTGCTATCTGTGTCTGCTAAGACTGAAACGACCTAACTCTTCAGGTATTTGGGGTTTGGGCTATAATCAAGGCATCTTGTTATATTGGTATTGCAGAAGACAGCAGTTGTTTTTGCTCTCAGATTAATGTCTCCTAATTCCCAGTCTACTTCGGCGTAATGCACTGGAGATTTTCAGGGATAAATAATTTCTAAAGACATTAACCGACCTTAACATCTCTTCCTGTGATAAAAATGAAGCAGCCTGTATCTTGACAACGATGGTCTTTTGTTTTAAGGCAGAGCCAAGTAATTCACTTGGATGTTGGTTTTAGTTCTGATTAACTGAGAACCTGACTGGCTGCCTAATTCAACATTAAGGAAACAATGAAACTGGTTTATTCCCTCTTAGTGGAGGCAACTTTCCTATTTATACCTGTGATTATTCTAGTCCATCCACTTGATTACTTTCCGGGACAAAGGGAGCAGCAAAGAGCAGATCTGCAGAATTGGTGAGTCTACCTAATTAAAGATGAAATCAGCCCATTGCTCTTTTCAAGGTGTAAGGATTGTATACAACCACGGTCTCTTTTCTATCTGTGTCTGAAGTCAGAGTTCAGGGCTATTCTTGAGCTCCCTCACTACCTACCAGGGTTATAACTGCCCTTCAGAAGTCAACTCTCCCTTCCAGTGGATTACTGAGGGCCACACATTCTTTGCCTCTCTTCCTATAGGAAGTGAAGTTCATTCCCTTGTCCTTGAATCAAGACTGGCCTTGTAACTTGCTTGACCAATACAATGAGGCATTTTTTAGCCAGACATGGTGGCACATGCCTGTAATCCCAGTAGTTGGGAGGCTGAGACAAGAGGATTGCGGGTTCGAAGACAGTCTCAACAAGTAGTAAGACTCTCATCAACCTAGCAAGACCCTGTTTCTAAATAGAAATAAAATCGGGCTGGGGTGTAACTCGGAGGTAGAATGCCCCCAGGTTCAATCCCCAGTACCAGAAAAAAAAATAAGGAGGCACTTTCAATATTTTTTCTAATAATAGTCTTAGCCAGATCTGTGAGTTTATGAAAAGCCCTTACTTTCCTCCATGTTACCACAGGTAACAGTTTCACAACGTATTACACCAATAAATAACTAGGGTCTTCTTTTTCTCAACTTCCAAAAACAATTTTCTAACTGTCCTTCCTCCCTTCACCATCAGCCCCTCCCAGCCCCCCAGCCTCTGCCTGCCTCTAGTCGCCAAGGCAATGTGCACCTCTACTTTTGGTCATAGCAGCACTGTCCTTCCAGTACCAATCTTGTTTCAATTATTTATTGCTATGGAAAAAATAACCCCCAAAACATAGTGGCATAAAAGCAGCAACATCTTTATATCTACCTCGAACTTGTGGGTTAATTCAGTTGGGTGGTTCTTCTGGTCTGTGTGACCTCAACTAGTAGTTTGATTGGGCCGGAAACTCCAATAAGACCTCCAAGCTGGCAGGTGGTGCTGATTGTCCATTGGGATTCATCTGGGACTGCCTGCTGGGGGGCCTATACGTGGCGTCTCCACCCAGTTTTGCATCCTTGCAGCCTGATGGGTTCCAAAATGAAGTGTTCCAGAGCAAATGTTGTAAGGCAAAAGTGGAATATTCCAGTGCTGTAAGGCTAGATTCAGAACTGGCACATTATCCCTTAAGCCACATCCAGAGGTTAAGGCTTAAACAATTGCAGTTCCAGGGAAAAGAAATTAAATTCTACTTTTTTGGTCTCTCTTTAATCCAACTCATCTTGGGATATTATATTCCTTGAGAGCACATTCTCTGATCTACGGAACCCTCGTTTCTCTTTTCCTTCCTGTCATATTGTCCTTTTCTACATTAACAATCTAGATGCTGCCTGTCCTCCCATGTTCTTATGTTACCTGGAAACATTATCAGTCACTACTTTCCTGCATGTAAGACTAAAATTAAAATGTATAGATATAGAGAAAACTGCAGTGATCATTTCTGAAGCTAGTAGATGGGCATATGGGGATTTGTCATATGAGTTTCTCTACTTTTATACATATAATGAATTTGCCGTAGTAAAAAGTGAGAAAGAATTAAATATTAAGGATTGGGATTGCTCTTAATCAATAATACTGAGGCAGCACCTAACTGACTAGCAACACTCTCCGCTGCTTCATAACTTTTTAAAAATCCTGAAATTCGTATAATACAGACATAGTCACAGGGAACCTAATTAAATACATGGATTTACCTGGTTTGGTAATATAGAAGGACACAGTTCTTAAAATATGTAATTGCCAAAACCTTAGGAGGCAGAGTTGTGCAATTACAGAGAGAAACTTGCAGTAACAGAAAAATGCTTGATGAAGACTTCATTAGAAAGGCTAAACTTTGAGCCACATCCAGAGTTAGAATGCCCTTCATTATATTCATGATCTGATATGTATTATCTGAGAAACATGATTTGGGATACTGCCCGGGACATCCTTAGCACATAACAGAGTTATCCATTATCATTATCAGGAGTGGCAACAGCAAGGAGTGACCTGCCTGATACTAGCCAGTGTGACTCAGGATAGGACCCTATTTTGGGGATGCTGTTGTGGAACAACAAAGGGCATAAAACAAGGACTGAGACTAAAGAAGACCCAACTTCCAATAAGGACATGTCCATCCCTGTGAGTCCCACACAAGTCACAGGAGCAGTCTTGGTACTGTTCCCAGACCCTTGCACTGTGACTTCTATGGCAGCTGTAGTAAGTTTGGTAAAATGTATAAAGCGAATTGAATAATTAGTTGGGAAGAATTGCAGACATGTTAAGAGTTATTGATCGTTGTCTTCAAAGAGCCTGTGTCTTTAAACCTCTTGTTGCACCAGCAAGTCACTGCTGCCCTTGAATATATTTTTATTTTTACTTTATCACCCTGGTTGGAGAGTTGATGGCAAACTGGACCCTAGAAAATTGCAATGTTTACTTTTCCTTCCTCTGTTATTGTTCCCATTATGCCTCCACTATGGAGAAAAGCTCGTGACATGTACACTGAATGGCTGTATGCTGAAGGACTTACAGCTTATGAATGTTCTGACTTCAAGGAACCTCTTTGGCTAATGTCAAGCATAGGTTCCCAAAGAAGATGGGTAAAATTCATATCTGTTCACTGTTATGATTTCCAAAGTGGATGGAAGACGTCATCTTGTTACAACAATGACACTTAAACAGGGTCATTTCTGTTTGGATACACTTCACCTTACAAATAATCCAGTGGATGGCATCAATTCAATGGTTCTTTACCTGTCCTGACATAGGTTTTACTTATCTTGTAAGAAAGCAGAATTTTATTTAAGAGAACTCTACTGAAAAGCATTTAACCTCAAGTTGAGGAAAGCTGTCCTACAGTTAATATCTAGTATGTATACAACGCTATGCGTGTGTACACATATACACATGCATGTATATATGTAAAGATAAATATACCTCTATCACTCACTCATCTTACAACAATTAAATATTGTTTTTTGTTTTGTTTTGTTTTGTTTTTATGGTACTGGAGATTGAACCCAGGGCATTCTAACTCTGAGCTATACCCCCAGTCCTTTTTATTTTATATTTTGAAACAGGATCTTGATAATTTGCTGAGGCTGGTCTCAAGCCTGTGATCCTCCTGTTTCAGTCTCCCAAGAACTGGGATTATAGGCCTGTACCACCACTGTGCCTGGCTTTAGTTGGTCTTTTAAGCGATTAAATAATCAACCTAGGTCTAAAATGAGACACAGATATAAATATAATTTGAAGCAGTATCAAAAGTCCCAAGCATGCTCCAGCCTTTTAAAACCACTCTAGCAATAAAGTTTTATAAAATGTAGTCCCTGGCATTATTTCGATCTACTCATAGCTGTTAATGCTAACTACTGGTAATATTTTATAGTACTTTATAGTTTGAAAAGTACTTTCACACAGTCATTGCCCTTTCGGTTTGCACTATAACTCTACACCTAATGTATTGTTTCTGTTCCAGTAAAACCACACCTAGGGTGTTATTTCTGTTGTTCATATGAATAAACTAATGATTAGGTGTTTTGATTGACTTGTCGTGACTCATTAAGTCATTGGTATTTCTGCATATTTAAATGTCGGAGGTCCCAAGATGTATTAATTACATCAGTCTGTGCAGATTACTAGACTTTCTACCTATCAGGAGAGGTAAAGCAGTTCTAACCATCCAGGAAGTTACTGCCATTTGGAAGCAGATGCTACTTGGACAGACAGGGTTAACCACAGCTTACATGCCTACAGAAGAACGAAGACCTCCTATGACTAAGTTCTCTTCCTCTTTGTGAACAAGTTTTTAATCATTTCACTCCTCCAGAATTCACATCTGTTCATGACATAATGCTGCAGGTCAGCCTGGGTTCTGTCAAAATGAAGCCTGTATTACCAAATCCCAAATTACAGTATGTTTTACTAACCAGTTTTATAGACTAGACATTTCACTCAGGCAGAAAGGAATTCCCACTGCACTTGAGGGGTAGCAGTGCCTCATGAACAGGCTACTGCTTCTGCTTGGCTCTGTCCTGCTTACAGCTGCCAGGCACCCCAAAGACAAAGAAGCCGGCTAAGTTTGGTGGGAATTGAAATCATGAAGCCAGCCCCCTTCGTTTTAATTTACCCTTATTTGTGGGTGCGATGACCTTTTATTGTGTTGAAGCAAAGATTCAAATCTAGAAAAAAATCTTTTCAAAGACAGAAAACTCAGGTTCTGCTAGTAAAAGGGAGTGGGTTTGCACTTTTGGCCACCAAATGTTAAGGGGAAGTCACGGATCTGTTTTTGTTTAAAGACTGTTTATTCATGAAATTCTTCAGAATTAATATAAATGCTCTATGAGCCTTAATTTATACCTTTTATTTGGCTTTACCTGGCAAAAGTCACACCAAAATATGCTATTTTTCTTCTTAGGTAATCCTGTCCGTTTAGTCACCATTCTGGAAAACCTTGTAAATGTGTAAGTGAAACAGAAGGAAATTAAGACGAGATGCAAGACTGGTAATGTGATACCAGAATGCAGGACATGGTCTAAGGCCTTTTAAAAACATGTTTATTCATGTATTAAAATAATTGCCAGTTGCATCTTTTACTGAACATGTGTTTAGTTTTGTGTGCAATAAGGTTCCAGAATTATGGCCTAAGATCTATACTTAATATAATTTTTTGTTCATTCATCTATTTCTTGACACACTCAATAAATGTTACTACATGTCTAGCATGTGCCAGACAGTATTCTACGCACAGAAGATGGAGCAAAGAATAAGAAGGCACATTGCCTGCCTCCTTACTACCTTTAGTGAGGAAGACAGATAGCTAATAAGTAAACACACATGTTGGCCTACTTTCCTGTAGCAGTACGTGCTATGAAGAAAAATAAAGCAGAGAGTCAGGGTACAGAGGCAGGTAGGTTTGGGCGTTATTTAGGTCTCCTCTGAAAAGTTTAACTAAGCTCGTAACACTTAAGCAGATGGTAGAGATTTGGTCTATTTGCTAAAGAGCCCGATGGAACTTCATGAATGGACACAACACATTGATGGTGAATCCTAGGTCCAGGACCAAATACTTTTGTTGGGGGTCTATGGGGGCAAAGAAAACCCAGCCTAACAGCAGGGAACAGGCTTTATTTAGGTATAAAACCTGGAAGGAGGCATATGACCGGAGAGAAAGCCCATGAGAGTCAGAAAGCCCACCTCCTTACAGCCTAGGGGATTTTTATGGGGCAAGGAAGGGGGGGGGATACAGGAGTAATCATGTAAGCCACTGGTTGGTGTGCTAGTGACCAGGTCATCTCGGGGCAGGGCAATGGTCAGGGGGTGTTTCTCTTTCTTTGTTCCTTTGTTGTCGGTCCTCTTCCGGCATGACCTTCTGCCCAGACCTCACAGTCAGATCTCACAATGCCCACAACCTTAATCACCAGTACCTTTCTACATACTTGTCCTTGGAGAAGGGACTCATGATGAGAGGAGCAACCTCAACATGCAGAAACTCAGAAGATAGACATAGAACATAGTTAGGATATGGTCGTTGAACCATAGAAACTCAGAAGATAGACATAGAGCATAGTTAACCATAGATGGTTCAGCTGCCCAGGGACTCATGTATGTTAAAGCACTTGGGAGATATACTACAGAAAAAGAGCTATAATATCCATGTTTCTAAAAATTTCATTCACATTCATGATTAGTAAAAGACAGAAACACTTGTCTGGAGAGAGGACATTTCATTTTATTTTATGTCGGTACCTGGATAACTATTTCACAACTTCAAACCATCAAAGAACATCATCAGAGTGTCATGGTTGTGGAAACATATTTGGCCTCTCTCATATCCTTTTTCTTCTTTTTTCTTTCCTATGGAGAATCCATTCATTGTGGGTCAGGTGGGGCTAAACTTGCTGCAGTAATATTTTGACTCAAAAAAAGTATAGCTGAGCACTGTGGCGCATGCCTGTAATCCCAGTACTTGGGAAGTTGAGACAGGAGGATCAAAGGTTCGAAGCCAGCTTCAGGAACTTAGCAAAACCCTGTCTCAAAATAAAACATTAAAAAGGGGGATAAAGATGTAGCTCAGTGGTAGAATGCTATTGTGTTTGATACCTAATATTGCAAAAAAAATAACCAATTAGGGATGGGCATGTGATGATACACAGCAGATTCATTAGAATACTCAGTAGAGTGTTTCTGTAGGCATTTAGAAAAAGTCTGCTAATTTACTGAGATTGATAAAGCTAAAAAGAGATGACTTTGAAGCTCTCAATTACTATTTGTAACTGCCTTTGGAGCGACAGTTTTTAAGAGGGGAGAGAGAAAGAGATAGAGAATCCTGATGACATTTGTGAACTTCTGCATCTAGCTATATCTAAAGAAATATCCACCCATACATGTTCCAGGTACATGAATCAATACCTTCCTGGTTTTGCTCAAACAAGTTTTATTTGGGTTACTGTCATAATCAATTGAGAAAGACTCATATAATGAGAGCCAGGGATCTACAGAGAAAATGTGAGCAGTGACAAGAAATATACCAGGGACATCAGCTGCTGACAAGTCAACCAAATGGGTCATGCAGAGAACAGAGGAAGTATGTAAGAAAGAAAAAAATGAGACCCATGTTTGCACACAGTCACGTGTCAGATGCCTCCAAACATCATGAAGTGGGAGAAAAGAAGGAGTAAGTAACATTCCAGGTATTCTGCTGACAGTCCACTCCAAATAGTTGCTTTTGCTTTTTCATCCTTGCTGGATTGCACCTCTTAGGTTGGTATGACCTAGATAACTAAAGTTTATTATTGTTGCTTATAAACACTTTCTTTGATAGTTTACATTTTCAGAATGGACCTGAGGTATGACTTTCATTTAGCGAGTACCAGTTTTGTACTGGAACTAGGTGAAGTAGCTGCTAGAGGACAAGGATAAGATTGTTGGTTTTTGTTAAAGTTTGCCAAAATGGTGAGCAGGCTATTGCATCCCTTGGCCTTCCCTGCAAATGTATAATGGTGGAATTTGGGTACTGCATGTTTACTTTTGAGAGAATAAAGAAAACAACAACGACTTAAAATGCTTCCTGAAGAATGCATTTGAAAGCAATGAGTTAACTCATTGGGGCTGTCTGTGCATGTGGGTTTGTTTAAGACTTTAGTTTTCAAAGAGTTTTAGGTTCACAGTGAAGTTGAGAAGAAGGTACAAGGATCCCCCATGGACTCCCTGCTGCCATGCATGCACAGCCTTCCCTTATCCATATCCCCCACCAGAGTGCTACTTTTGTTACAACTGATGAACTTACGGCACACATCATAACCACCCAAAGTCCATAGTTTACATTAGAGTTCACTCAATGTTGGACATTCTATAGGTTTAGGAAAATGTATAAGACCACCTATCCACCACACAGTATCATACAGAATGGTTTGATGGCTTTAAAAGTCTCCTTGTAAATGTCTGCTGTGCAATATTTTTAGCACAGGCTGGAAGCGACACCTGTTTATCTCCCCTCCTCTGGATGCTGACCTTTATCAGTTCCCACCCGCTGGCAGCATTGCCTCCCCCAAACGGCAGGCAGGGCAATCCTATGAATCCACCCCTCCCTCCCATAGTTCTTTCCTTGATGAAGAAATGATTGCCTTCTTCCTAAAATGGCTTATACCGAAAAAGGTGCTTAACGCAAGAACACTAGCAATAATAGATGTGCCTTACAATATAGTACACGAAAGCTTTAGTGAGGAATAATGCAACTCATAGGAGTCATCCATTAGACACCCTCGAATTCCTCCCTTCCATTGACACTAGGTTTGTCACCTGGAGCTACCTCCCTGCATTGAGTATGTGGGGGTTCGACGTAGAAGGTGCACCTGGCAAAGGTTTGCAAAGTGAAGGGCAAAGAAAAAAGTGGGTGATGGAAGGGGGAGGATGTGGTAACTCCATCAGGAATGAAACTGTGGTGATTCTGAAGGAAACTTCTGGTGTTCAGATAACTTATCTGTGAGATAAGCTAGCACATACAGTTAGTACAGGATTCCTACCAACGAAGTAGGTATTACCCACCCATGTCTGGGCTCAACTTGTGTGACTCTCAGGCTCTCTCCTTCCCCTTCAGAACCATGCATTTTCACCAGGCATTGCAACAATCCAGTGGAAGGTCATTTTGCTGTTACCTTTTCAACCAGGAATGTGGCTCCTGGGACAGTTCCCGGCATGTGACCAACCCCCTCAGGGAAGAGAGGAGGGCTACTGCTCCTCCACACTGCAAAATACATATATAAATTTTTAAAATAAAGGAAAAGGTCTAAATGTCATCGAGCCCTCTCACCAGAGGACAAAGTGCAGAGCTTCTTAGAATTTTCTACAGGGCACGCACACGGTTAATTTAGACACATTCAAATTAACAGACTGTGTTGACTGAAGGGTGCATTTCTCTCTGTTTTGGATAAAAACTAATTTAAATGTGGTGGTACCAGGCTGTGAGCACATTTCTACAATGAAGTAAACAAATGTTATTGCCTTCACTTACAGAGTCTTGCCCAATTAGGTTGATTATAGTGATCACGGAGCTGTATCCTGAATGCACAAGAAAGTAGTAATGTTCAGATTTGTTATGTAATATTTATAGACTCTGTGGTTAAAAAAAAAACTTCAGATGAATTAAAATATACAATCCTGTATTTCCATGGACGCACAGAATGTGATCCACATGTTTGCCAAAAGTAAGAGGCAGAGCCAAGAAATTCCTTGACATTTACACTGATAAGACCTTCGCAGAGAAATTGCAAACTCCTGCCATAAACTGCTATTTTAAACAACAAAAAAGCAGCTTGTCTTCATCACCTGCAAGTTTAACCTTAAATCACACTTTGGTCTTTCCTTGACTCTTAAAACCATCTCTACCATTTTCTCTTAGGTGGGTTGCCATATAAAAGAAAGTTCTGTATGAAAATAACATGGGATCCAGTCTAATTATTTTATCATATATTAAGTGTTGTTGATAATCTGATTTACATAGATATAGCTATAATTAAATATAGAATTTCCCATGTGACTTTTCCCTGGACTTTCCGTGCCACTGTGATAAAATGTGTCAAGGTCATTTATAAAAAGAAACACAATTTTTAAAACAACTACTTAACGGTAGAATCTAGTCATATCACAACTGAGTTGATAAGCAAGTATGGCATAATAAAAGAGCATCCATAATGTAAGGAGAAGTTTTGGGAAAGGATTTAACCTCCCTAGGCCCAAATCTGCTCATGTAAAAAGATGGATGTGACCTCATAGGTTTCTCTAGCCCTAAACTATCAGTGATCTTGGATCTTTATCACATCAGTGCTGTGGGTGGTAACCAAGTTGATGGGGCTAAGCCCAGAGAGTCCAAGCTTTGACAAACACTCAGTTCAGTATGACAAGCCTTTGTAGTTATTTGAAATGAAAAATAACAGAATCATCAAGAACAGGAATACAGTCAAGACAGGAACAGCTGTAAATTAATAAGATGAAGAAATAGAAACAGAAATATATATAAAGAACATGTTTGTATTTAAAATATTTATTGCCAATTTTGCATATTTTTATGGGAGCTAACTCATTATTTAGGAAAATATGTCAGAGGACCTCTTTGGGTATAAAAACTGAACCTGATTGTGGAGCAGAAGAGAGACAAGGTGGCCTCCATCCCAGCCCTATGCCCCTTCGGCTGCATGATCTAAAAATGCAACAAAGCAACCAACATCAAGCACCACTTCAATAGCATTTGGCTCAGCATCAGCCTCTTTTGTTGATGGCTGCCCTCATTGATTTGTTGTCTTACATTCATGCGTTCTTAACCTGGGGTTGGATCAGGAACAGATTGCGTAGTTCTGACCTTGGTACTGATACAGTTTGTTCAATTATATCTTCATTCATTCAATCATCATCTACAAGCTGCCAGACACTGAGCATACAAAGATGATTATGCCCAGACTCTGTACTAGAAATATCCAGTCTAGTACACTGCTTCTCAAATTCTGAATGCCCATGAATCACTGGAGAACTTGACAAAATGTACATTGATGAAAACTTTCTTAGAGATTTTGAATAGGTCAGGTGGTTGGAGCCAAAAAATTTATAATTTGAGCCAGTTTTCTGGATGACTGCTGCATATGATACGAAGGTTGCATCTTGAGAAACTGACCTGGCATGTATTCTCACTTGCTGAAATCCACTAGCTTCCCTGTAAACAGTGCTTTTCAAGACTCACCGCCTGCCTTTTTTCCAACCAGTCTCTTTCCAGCTTTGCCAATTGACTTGTGTACACATCCCTCAAGCTGTGTATACACTTCTATATACATCCCTCAAGTTGCCACAGACTGGTCCTACAATACCGCAAAGTGGCACAAAGAGTAAATCAGGAGTGGGTGTGAGTAGGCACAGAGATGAAATGGATCACAGGACTTTATTGGGTTAAATGCAACTGAACCTGTGACTCGTCACAGCCCACAGGGAAGTAGCGATTGGGTAGCAATCTTATGAATTTTATTTATTTTTTTTGTACTGGAAATTGAACCCAGGGGCATTCCATCTCCAAGATTCACCCCCAGCCCTTTTTACTTTTTGTTTTGAGACAGGGTCTTGCTACGTTGCTGAGGGTCTTGTGAATTTGCTGAGGTTGGCCTTGAACCTGCAACCCTTCAGTCTCACATTCCCGAATACTGAGATTACAGGCTTGCACCATGGCTAGCAATCTCATGAATTTGATCAGCAGTTCATTAGATCAGACAGATCCCAACATGTTTCAGATAACTTCTTAACCTTGAACAGACTTTTATGAAAATAAATCCATCTCCACTTGCTGTTGTTTTGTGTAGTCACATTACATGTAAAAACACAACTAGCTGGGCCTGGTGGCACACGCTTGTAATCCCAGTACTTGAGATGCTGAGACAAGAGGATTGCAGGTTCAAGACCATTCCCAGCAACTTAGCAAGGCCCTTAGCAACCTAGTGAGACCCTGTTTCAAAGAGAAAAAAATAAAATAGGGCCGGGGACTTAGCTCAGAGTTAGAATGCCTCTGGGGTCAATACCCAACACACACACACACACACACACACACACACACACACACATACAACTAGTGTTTAACCAGGAGGCACTAGTCTATGATGTTATATATCATTTAGATAAAAATAAATCCAGATTCTCACAGTTTAAGAACAAACTATTATAGCTAGATGTTTTATGGTACATAAAGAAATTTAGACACATACTAAACTGGTGAAGCCAGGGCAAAGATCATGTTAGTCAGATTGATGCAGATGCTGAATTAAGTAATCAAATCATTTAATCAATATATCCACAAACTTGCATTGAGCATCTTTCTTTGCACAAGGATCATATGTGCATGTATCTAAATAAACTACCCCGTGGATAGGAAAGCACAGCTGGAAAATAAATTGGAAAAAAAAATTCTGATCTTTGGGTATTTTGTTTGATTCATTCCTTTCCATAATTGTAAAATGCACATGGGAGTGAAATTTATGATCCCTATGCAATAGAAAAGCATAATCTTAACTTAGGAAAATGATGGGACCAACTGCTGGTTTCTAAAATGTGGTTAGGATGTGTATTTAAAGAGGACCCTATCAGGCCTTTATTCTATAAAATAGCTAGACAAATAAATCTGAGGCATCCGAGGGTAATGGCATCTTGGGAGATAATGGATATTCAATCTGGGAGATGGAAGGGAGATAAAACCTTGGCTAGGGTATGTTTAAAAAAAATTCAGGCTGCCTGTTAAACTTCTGGATATACTAGTCCCTATAAATTCTCAAAAGAGTGGCCTGGGTTTCATCCAGGAGGCTATTGCAAATGAGATACACACTGCTAAAACTCGCCACAGTCCTTGAGAAATTTTAGGGCAAGTTCATGTAATATATACCTCATGCCTGGGGTCAATCACCAGTAGTTCTTGGCAGAACCCAATCTGTAATGCTCTTAAAGCAAACCCATGAAAAAGAGGAAAACTTTCCACAAGCTTTTAATGCAAATGAGGGTAGATTCTTAATCTCGTCTATTATCAGATGTTTTCCAAATGTTAAAAGGAAACTTAGGGGTAACTCTTATTAACATTTTTGTTTGTTTGCTTCCAGAAAGATTGAATGTCAACTGATTGTGAGCATCCTAAGGGTATCATTATCCTTTGGAAAACTTCCTGCATTGATAGGAAAAACAGTTTTTCCACAAATCCTCCTCACCCACATTTTGTATGTGACGGACAGATGGAAATGGAGGTGTAAATAAGGTCTCCTGCATTTTATAGCTCCTGGGCAGAAAAAGTGCAAAAGTTTTCCCTCCTTTCGGTGTCCATGCCCGATGTGTCAGTGTGAACTGGCTCTTTTTCACATTAAGGGGTAGAATCTATTTTGCTGTCCCTTGATTTGGGGCTGGCCTCAAGACTCGCTTTGTCCCAAAAGAGTATGGTTGAATGGCAGTGAACAATAAATTGAAATGACAATTTGGAACGTAGGCCTTTATGAGGCCCTGTGACTTCCCCTCTTTTTCTTAATCTCCTGATTCTGCCATTAGATTAAGCCATGGCTAGTTGGCTAGAAGATGGAAGACTAAATCAAGATGATCCCAACTGCTCCAACCAATGTCATCCTTGACAGGTCTACAGACAAAACTGACCTTCAAATATGTGAGAGATTCCAGCTGAGATCAACAGAGACTCTATCTGACCTGTGTCTCATTGCAAACACATGATGGTTTCTAGCCAAGTCCAAAGGAACCACCCTCCTGACTGCAGACTCATGAGTGGTGATAAATGCCTATTGTTTTAAGACACAAAATTTTGGGTATTTTGTTAGGTGATAGTTCATTGATGTTGCTAATTATCTTTAAAAATCAAGAAGTGAATAAAAAGAAATAAAGATATGTTTTTTCTTCTCAAGAGGCAAAAATGTCCATGCTATGTATTCAAACTACCCATGACATTGGGTGAGGGCCATTGCTTGTGTCCTTAGTTCTGGATGTTGGAAGTACCCACTGCAAAGATGGAAAGAGCATTGAGAAATTACAAGCTAAAAATTCCAAAGAAATGTGGGCGGGATTTATGCAGATGGGGGAAATTTTTGCATGTCTAACGATATTTTTTGAAAGGACTTTCGATTCTGCACTATACATTCAGGCCATGCATCTCATTATGCTATACATTTCATTAGGTTATAGGCTTCATTAGACGCTTGAATCAAGGATCTCATTACACACTCCAGACACACATCTCATTATGCCATGCATCTCATTAAGCTCTCAGCCAGGAACAGATGTAAAATAGACAAATTTCAGCAAGGCTTTGATTCCAGCCCACATGGCATTCTCATCAACAACCGAGCAAGGATGGACCAACAATTGGGTGATTTCTGAATGACACTTGGCAGAGAGGAACCAGCTCAAACAGGCACTACTAAATAACTGAGAAGAAAAAATAGCTTGGTGTCACATTCCACTTTGCTGTCCACTCCAGGAATGTGTTCCTACTGTCAATCAGGAATCACCTATCAGGGAAAAGCCGGAGAGATGGGGTGGAAGAGGGCACGTGTCTGTAACATTGCAATCATCTGTCACGAGGCAGACATTCAACAAAGGGTAGCATCAATGTCACCTTGGGCCTGGCTTCAGCAATTGTGTCTGTTCTGTGTTCCCAGTTGTAATCCGTGGTTTGGCAGCCTCATAGATAGTTTCCCTGATGACATCCCTGGGTAAGTAGCACTTCTTTGGTCCCAAATTTAACACTAATTTAAGATTAGAATGTAATAAGGAGCCCAGAGGTGTGACTGAGTTCAAGCCCATGTTTCAGCCTTTGAAACATCACTAGGACACATGATTCTCTCTCCTAGTGCTGTTTTGCTTGGCATTGGCTTAATTCTCAGGTACTTTCTACATGAGATGGTTGATAGGGGGGGTCTAAGCTGTTTATCATCCTCATAGTTATCATTTGTAGCAAAAGGCAGTATCTTCTAGAAACAGACAACCCACCCAAGCCTAAGGCAAGTATCTCATTGGTCAACTTGAGTCAAATGACTCTCTAGAAATAGGAGGATGATATAACCTGAGTTCCTAGCCCTGAGTCATGTTCCCTGACCCAAACATAGCTATGGATTGAAAGGGATGTTAGATAGATAAAACACCCTTAACTACTATACCTGTTCCATCCTGGGGCTCCTTAGAGGTTCAGTAGTGATTGTACAATAATCTGTAGTCTGAGAACCTAGGAGCTCTGGTGTTGCTTATTGGAAAATGTTTGTCACTAACAAATAAGAGATGTCTCTTGATCTATCCATAAGCTAGATATTCTCATCAATGTTTCTTGAACTCTTATGATGCCAGAAAGTTTAGATAATTGTTATTCTGTGGAATTTGAGCTGGAGTGAGAAAAACTACCTATGGATAGTATGATTTCCACACACCATTGAGCCTTCTGTTATGAATGGCTCTAGTCATTTTCTTCTAAATCCTGGCCGATGCCTGAATGTCTTCAGAAAGAGTTAAATTAAGGAGAATGAAAAAACACAACAAACAAACAAAGCAAAGGGAAAAATATAATTGATTTAATTCCACACTTAGGTGCAAATGACATGTTAAATGCCTTCCTGAGAGTAAGTTGTGAGCAGTAAAAAATAAAAAGAGAGTGCTCAAAAATACAAGATATGTGGTAAGGGTAGAAGGACAGGTAAGAAAATATGGAAGAGAGGTGGAAGGGACAGATTGCACCAAAGGCAAAATTCTTCACCTTCATCGTCTGCCTAAGGCTGTCTCCAGGTAGTACTCTGCAACTCTGAATAAATAAAAATTTAATCTGAAAGTAAAGTGGTTTGGCTAGATAGGGCTAGAAAGTGATGTCCAACCAGAATCAGTTATTAAAGGATAATTTCACTGGGTTTTTCTAGGCAGTTTTACTCTGAAAAGAGGGGGCATCAATACAGTCTTGGCTTGTGTGTCCTTGTGAAACTCCTGGTCTGTGAAAACTAGACATTTAAACATTTTCCCCATGTTCCTTTGAGATGAAGTGCACTCCACTGATTGCTCAAAGGAGACAAAGCAACTTCCTTTTCTAACTTAGCAGAACTTTTTTTCTATAAGATCATTTAGCGGAGAGATGTTAGAATTGAAGAAGAATTGGAGTACCAATTATAGGTCAAATTTTCACCTCATGTTGTAATGGATTCCCTCTGGTACCATGTTTCACCAAAACCAAAGGAATGAACTATGTCTAATTTGCAGTTGATTTTTACCCTAAGGACACCCTGGAATAGAGGGAATTGATGTATTTCAGTTGATGGAAGCAGAAAACTCCACACAAATTCATCATCCTAAAAATAAACTCATCATCTTAACTATTAATAAATAATAAGCACAGTGACAGTAAAGCACATATGATAAAGATTTTTAAATTACCCTTTTCTTCCTTTTGTTTGGTATGACTTACCTTTCTTTGTTGTTACTCTTTCCATTAAAATGCTGGGGTCCTGATCACACCATCCCTCACTGCAAAGAGCAATTGGTTAAACATTTAGATTCCTAGTTCTTTGAAATGCTCTCATTCTTTGGTCCATTAACAACCTGCAAGTAATTAAGAGAGATAATTCGTAGATGGTTAAATTGGGGGGACACATGTCCTTAATAGACATTTTAAAAATTATTTAAGAAAAATTTTTTGGTACTGCAGATTGTACCCAGGGGAATTCTGCCTCTGAGATATACCCCCAGCCCTAATTTTTTTTGTTTTTTTTTTTAAACAGGGCCTCCCTAAGTTGCTGAGGGTCTCACTAAATTGCTGAGGCTGGCTTTGAACCTTCCATCGCTAAGACATGAGTGTCTTAACTTCCCAAGTACTGGGGTTATAGGCATGCACCACCACGCCCAGTTTTAGCTTTATTTGTGCATTTCAGTTACACATCATAGTGAAGTTCAATGTGATAAGATCATACAAGCCTAATAGACATGTTACTTTTGATTCAGAATCAAAAGCGAGCTGCCTTCTGGTATTTTTCTTCCAAGTACAGATTTGAAAATACAGACTGGGTTGTAAGTACAGGGTTAAAAGTAAGAATCAGTTCATCAGCCTGTGTGAGATTTACCCCTAAAGAGTCCTGGATACGAGCAAATGGGATCCTGAAAGTCTATGCATTCCATGCTGCCTCTTTACCTCCTGAACGATATGGTGGATGGGCTCTGCAATGAGTGTTAATGATGGCAATTAACAGCCCACAACCCTGTTTCCAAATAATGCTTAAGAGATAATTCTCTTTTGTTTTTTCTCCTGCCATCTTCTTTTTGGCAGAAAAACAGAGTAAAGGAAAAAGTAAGGACTATGCAGCCAGTCAATTGAAAGGCAATGGTGACAGATAAAAAGGGTCTTGGAGTCTTGGTGTCCATCCATGCCTTTCAGGAGAATCTATTAGCTTGGAACACTGTCACCTGGTGGCACATTAGGCTCAAAAAGGAGCTGGCCCTTTAAGAGGCAATGCATGCTTTCTGGCTGGGAGTCCTGGACCTACACAACTTCGCTCTTCCCAACAATCCCAGGATGACACTTGCCTGTTTCCATTTTGTTGTGAAACTCTTGGCACTTGGATTTCATTTTACATAAACTATAAATAATATTTAGACATTCAAAGCTGAAAGGATTTGCTCACTTGGCGAAGGTGGTAGCCTATGTAGACTTAAAAAAAAGCCTTTTGACCTTTGGGTGAACAGACGAACTTAAAATGCTATTGTTAAAATGTAGCATGGGGAAAACATGATTTAAATGTAAATCTTTTATCTCCAAAGCCATAAAAGACTATGCCTTGGAGGTATGAGAAAATGCAAGCTCTAATGTGGAGCATATAAAAAAAAATTAAAACATTTAGTGCTGCACCAAATCTGCTTTTCCAAACTGCGTTTTGCTCATAAAACACTTGGAGTATATGGTATTTTATTTATATTTAAGATGAGCTGTTCTTTAACCATTTAGTTCCTGGCACCTTGGTCTCTGGTTCTAGAGCTCAGGACATTAATGATCCCTGAGAACCACTTACCCTCCAGGATCCTATGTGTCTTTCAGCGTGCCACGTGAGCATCCTCGTGGACAGACCTGCCCCTGGACACTCCAGCCTGGCTCCCACCTCAGGAGAAGCCACCAAGAAGGACAGCGTCAATGCCAAAGGTCTTATTTCCATTTCCACATTTCTTGACCTGCTCGATAGCTTTATGGGAAAAGAAAGAGAAAACTTGCAATGATTTGGACTAAGCTGTAGGTAGGGCTGGGCTCATGGCAGGTTTTGTATACTGGCTACAGATTGAACACAGTTGGAACCGAGGTTTTTGCCCAGACTTTTCTCATCATTTTCCATATGGCTTTATTGGTACCGATCGTACCTTTTTCAAGACCAAATATGCTCTCTCTTTTAGAAGGGTCCCTCTGTCGCTTGCGCTTTCACCGACTGTTGCCTCTTCTACTCCTGGCACCTGCTTCCCAGGTTTTTTTTTTTCCCTGATACCACATGTGGACCAGGCAGAAGTCTTCTCCCCAGGGCCCCCAAGAAATGAATATCTTGTAGAGCCCTGACTTGGGTATTTATTTGATTAATAAAAGTATACTTTTGTTATCATTTTATAATAACTCAGAGTCACATCCAACAAGCTATTTCTTTTGAATGTAGATGTTTTCTATTCTGGATCCTGGGCAGTGTTTGGAGCAATGTCTTAGAGATCAGGAAAACCAGAGTTTAACAATAGACTCCTAACTAACTCTAGGACCTTGATGAAATTTTTAGATCTCTCTGAGCTCTAGTTTCCTCGCCCATAAAATCGGAATGTTGCTACTTATCTTGTGCTATGAAGATTAAATGGGCTAAAACATTTACAAATGGTACATAGTGCACCTAAAACATATTAGAAATTAGTGATTTTGTTGAAATTATCTCGTTTTTCTTTTTTTTTTACATCCTGACATGATGAAAGGGACGCACTTTGATTCTCTCTAACCCATGAACCCCAAGACCTGCACAAACATCTTATGCTTTGACTTGACTTTCTTTTTGTCATTCAAGAAAAAGAAAGGAGGGCAAATTAAAATATCATCATATTAATGTCCTTGAGGTTTTACCAAGTCATGTTCTTTCTTGGCACTTGAACCCAACTCTAAAGGAGGAGCACCCCATGGCTTTCTGAAAGGCAGGAAAATAAAAGAATTCTCCCCAATCAATAAAAGCGTCTCTTTTTATTTTATTCCCTATCATGCCACTGATAGAAGAGTTACTTGCTGAAAACCTCCTTTCATACTTCCAATTTTCATGGCCCACTATTTTTCGTGCCCAGGATTACTCTTGGGTCTGCCCAGTTTCCCTGCTGAAGCAACACAGCTCCCTAGTGAATAACCTGAGGTGACTGGCAGAGCCCACGGGCAAGCTAGCAGCAGCTTGAGGGCCCTCCCTCCCCAGCAGCACTGAACTGCTTTTCTTGCAAGGATCATCTGCTAGGTGAGGCTATAAGGATTGAGAAAGGATAAGGACCTGAGGGCTAATAGTACAGAAATTTCATAAATTTTGATTTGTCTTAATTTTCCTCTGCGTGATGGTTAAGTTTGATTGTCAAGTTGACTGGGTTGAGGAATATCCTGAGAACTGGTAAAGCCTATTTCTAGGTGTGCCTATGAGGGTGTTTCCAGAGGAGCCTGGCATGTGGATCAGTGAACTGAGGGGATACCCATCCTGAATGTGGGTAGCACCATCCAGTAGGCTGGGGGCCTGGTAGAATAAAAAAGCAGAAGCAGGGGAAGCTAGCTGTCCCTCGTGCTCTCTTTTTCCAAGCAGGTGTGCTTATCTGCTGCCATTGCTCATGGACGGCAGATTCTGGGTCTTCATACTTTAACTGTGGACTTACACCAATGACTCTGTAGGGGACTTTGGGGCCTCCAGCCTCTGACTAGGGCTGTCATTGGTCTTTCTCTCATTTGAGACTTTCAGCTTCTTGGACTGAGTACCTTACCAGTTTCCCTGGCTCTCTAGCCTGCAGATGGTCACTGTGGGACTCTTCAGCCTTTATGATCATGTGAGCCAATCTAGTTAGTCCCCTCTTATAATTACACATGTTCTATTGGTTCCATTTCTCTGGAGAGCCCTCACTAATACAGATTTTGGGTACTAGGAGTAGGGTTATTGCCACAACTACCTGGCCATGTAGAGGATCCTTTGGAAGTGGTTTATGGCAGCATTTGGAAGAGTTTGGGTGAGCAGGCTAAAGAAAACCTAAAATGTTATAAGCAGAACTTAATGGGAAATTCTGGTGTATGTGTGGGGTGGTCAGAAGACTAGAATGCTAGTAGAAATGTGGATTGTAAAGGCTGTGCTGATGAGATTTGGGTGGGAATGAAGATCCTGTTGGGAATTAAACTAGAGGCCTCCCTTGTTACACTGTGACAAAAATGATGATGATGATGATGATGATGATGATAATAATTGGATGCATTATTCCTATGCCCTGATCCTTTGTGGGAAGCTAGGTTAAAGGTAAAGGATCAGTTTATTTGACAGAGGAAATTTCAAGGGCACATTCAGCTTGTGCAGGTGTTACTGGCTGCTTTTAGTCAAATTTACAGGGAGAATTAGGAGCTAAAAAGAGCAGAGCAGAAAGATTTTAAAAATTTCCAGCTTGGCCATCAAAGGAGTATATGTAAAGGTGCAGCCAAGAAGGGTGGGGTTGCTAAAGAGATTATCATGGATAAAAAGAAGCCAAGTGCTTCGCTTGAGGACAATATGAAAGATATTTAAGGGCAATCTCAGAAGTTGGCAAGGTTGCAAACGTCACAGCTCAAGGATTTAGAAATGCAAATTTGCTTCAAAGACTTTCCAGGACAAAATTTGCTCAGAAACTTTCCAAAAAAGAGCTCCACCCTGGGATACCCTGCAAGGCCAGGAGTGCCCTGGAGTTTGATTCCCCATCTTCAGCAGGCAAGACATTTAAAGGCAGCTTGCAGTGCGGCCTTTAAAGTGGGTCTAGGTACAGCTCACACCAGCAGCAGACATTAACATCATCCCCGTGATGCTGGTTTTGCAGCAATGCAGAATCCAAGAGTTGGGGGTCATGGTGGCTTCCACTGAGATTTCACAGGAAATGGAATGAGAAGCAGGATGCTACAGAATTTGAGCCCCTACAAGCAGCCGGGGATAGAATGATGTTGCCTCCCACAAAAGCTGTGGGAGGGTAGCAGAAGTTGAAGTGGAGACCCCAGCAGCAAGCAGCGCTTCTCGGGAAGTGCCAAGCCAGCCCAAGAGTGGTCACCTAGGTGTCAATGGGCAAGGTCATAGAAGAGAAGCTGCCCAAACCCTTAAGAACCCACATCTCAGCCTGTGTGTTCCAGATGCCAGACATGAAGATTTCAGATTTAATGTTTGTCCTGCTAGGTTTTTTTTTTTTTTTTTTTTGCGGTACAGGGGATTGAATCCAGGGGCGTTCTACCTCCGCGCTACAGCCCCGGCCCTATTTTTTTTATACTTTATCTTGAAACCGGGTCTCACGAAGTTGTGGAGGGCCTCACTAAGTAGAGAGAGAGAGAAAGAGACAGGGAGAGAGAGAGAGAGAGAGAGAGCTGAGGCTGGCCGCGAACCCGGATCCTCCGGTCTCCGCCTCCCAAAGTACTGGGATTACAAGCATGCGCCACCACGCCCGGCTTCCTGCTAGGTTTTGAACTTGCTGTGGTCTGACCCCACTTCCTTTATTTTCTTATTCTTCCCTCTAGAATAGGAATGATTATTCTGTGCCTGTTCAACCATTGTATCTTGGAAGTCCATAACTTTCTTCATGATTTTTACAGAGTCTCACGGATGAGATTTTACCAAGTCTTAAAGAAGACTTAGAGGACTCCTTTTGAATCTTCAAGGAGACTTTTGACTTGGACTTTTGAACAATTCTGAAACAGTTAAAACTTTGGGGGCTCTTGGAGATGGCATGAATGCATTTTGCATTGTGAGGTGGACATACGCCTTCAGACACCAGGGGTTGAATGCTATAATTGGATGTTGAATGTTCCCCAAAGTTCCACATGTTAAAGGCTGGGTTCCCCAGGGTGGCATTATTGGGAGGTGATAGAACCTTTAGGAGGTGCAGCCTGGTGGGGGGTCCCTAAATCATTGGGGGCACACCCTCAAAGGGGATTGTGAATCCGAGCATCCTACCCATGATTCTGATATGATCGCCCCAGCATCTTCCTCTTTCTCTTTTGCCTTCTGGCCAAAAGGTGAACAATTTGTTCCATGTGCTCTCTGCTTTTGCTATCCAATAACCCCACCAGAGGCCTGAAGCAATGGGTCTGCCTGATTGTCAACTGGAACCTCTAAAACCAGGAGCCGAAATAAGTGTTTTCTCTTAATAAGCTAATCATCTCAACTCTTTTGCTGTGGTGATAGAAAGCTAACTGCTACTCTGACAAACAATGAAATCAACTCATAATGTTTCTTAAGCCAGAAATTGTGCAACCACTCAGCCTGCAGAAAAGCATGAGGAAAGATGAGAATCCTTAGTTTTTAATTATTACTATATCCTGGTGGTGGGGGTGGGGGAATCTTTTGTAAACATTTCATAAAACAGAATACCCAAGTGCAGACCCACCCAAAATTGAGTCAGAGAATAAAATTGTTCAGTGATAGAAGCACAGAGGCCAAGTAACTTTAGTCATCCGGACAGTGATAAGAATGGGGTTCCCTAGTATAGACCAGCCTCAAGGGCCCTTCTAGCTCACCAGAGATTCCATGTGTTTTGCTTTTGTTGTTGTTTTTGTTATTGTTTTCAACAGGGTCACCCACAAGTCCCTAGTTCTTGTCCTCTGGCAAAGCTTAGCTGACAGGCTGACAGTCTGTAAGTCCCCCATAAATATTAGCTAACAACAATGATGTATTCAGCTTCTCCCCAAGGATATTTGCATCCCAAAATAAATAAGCTTTCATGTTCCAAGGAAATGAAGTTGTAATGAAAAAAATAATCAGCACCAAGTTTGAGATTTAATGTCACAGCCATTCATTCTATGGGCTTTATTTGAGGTGCATCTAGGCACCAAATTTCAAAGAACTTACAGAGAATGGTGAGGAAAAGCTTATGACCTAGTCAGAAAGTATTTTATCTTTAGTGATATTTTATCTTTAGTGATAAAATAGCCTCCACTCCATCTTCAGTACAGGTATACACAAGATTACTCAGAGCCCAGAGGAAGGACATCTGAGATGGGGGCACCACAGAATGCCTCAGAGTTACCAGGGAACAAGCGGCTAAAGAGCATCGTCAATTTCACATCTCCCATGAGGCCAGTGTTATATCTATTGAACAGGTAGACATACTGAAGCACAACTCATTGGCTTGGCCAAAGCAAAACCTCCAGTAATGGTGGAGCTGACCCATGCTTTTAACTGCTCAGCTCATTTTCCTGGACTGATTGCGTTCTCAGCCTGCCCTCTTTCAAACTCAGATCACTATACATTCACTAATGATAGGATTCAGTCTTAGCAGCAGGACCAATCAGCTTGGTGTACTGGCTAAGAAGGTTCTGGGCAAATATAAAAGGAATCACCATGATATGAGAACGTGAACTAAGCCTTCTTCTTCCCTTCATGGAAAGAATGGTACAAGGTAGCCAGAAAGAGCAGAGGCAGTTCAACTCTCCAACCCAACTGCTGTTTGGGAGAAAACTAACCACTGACTGACTTCCTATACAATAAGTGATATAGAAACCATGTTTATAAATAGAAATAAAAGTGAAAATAAAAGTAATAATCTTACATTGCTTCCATTAAAATTCTTTGTTATACTTTCATTGGTGCACTGTAATCATACATCATAGTGAGGTTCATAGTGATACAAACATACATGCATACAGTACTTGGTATGTTTCCCTCCAGATGCCACCCCACTCACCACTCCCTTTTCATACATGTTATGAGATTGGTTGTTGTCTTGATTAGCATTCTCACTGCTGTAATTGAAAACAACTGACCACACAACTTAGAGGAAGGAAGATTTATTTGTTCACAGTTTTGAAGATTTCAGAAGTCAAGTTCATGTCAGGCTGGGTCTGTGGAGCTCAGGATATGGTGGCAGAAAGCAGAGAGAGGAAGAGCACAAGGCTCTGCTCCCATATCATGTAGACCGGAAGCAAGAAAGAGTAAGCAGGGAGAGGAGGGTCGATATATAAACTCCAAGGCCAAACCCCTAGGGACCCCTCCTTAGCAAACAAGTCCCCCTTTAAATGGCTGCCCACTTTACATGAGGTTTCGGGGAACACTATAAATCCAAACCAGTACAGTAGTATATCTAGTAGTAGAGTAGATACCTTCATATATGGACATAGCATTATTTAAACTGTTTCCTTCTTCAATCCTCCTTTTCCCCCTTCCCACATCCCTCCCTGAATCACTTTCCACTATTCTACTGGTCTCTCTCCTCATTTATCTGAAGTCCCTTTTGTTTCCTATTTTCTCTCTAGCATCCACATATGAGAGAAAATATATGACCCTTGACTTTCTTAGACTGACTGATCTCACTTAGCATCATATTCTCTAGCTCCATCCATTTTCCTGCAAATGACATACTTTTGTTCTTAAAAAGTTCAATGGAGTCTGATTTCACCAAAACCCATGGAACAAGATCTTAAAGATATCTTTGTTCTATAAAGCTTGCAAGAGCCCATTCATGTATCCATTTAACAAATGCTTGATGCCTGGTATGCTTAGGCACAGTCACAGGACTGAGTGATTGATAACCACGAAGACCTCGCTTTCAAATGCCTCAAACCCTGGTGAAGGAGACAGCCAAGGGAAAGAGCAATTCAAGTTATGTGTATTTAAGTTCTATCAAGGAACTTGGGGTCACCTAATCCAAACCTGGAAGAATGAGACAATGAGGATTACCCTGGCAAGGAGGCGAAGCCAACATTGTGGTGGACACACACCTGGCTGATCGTCTGGTGCATCCAGAGCAAAAAGGCTTCCAATCACAGGTAAGAAGCAGCTGCTGCAAAAGACTGAAGGAAGAGATGGAGAAAGGTGATATAAGACAGAGCAATTGAGGCCAGAAAGAAGCTGCAAATTTTGAACCTTCTATTGAGAGCAATGGGAACAACTGAAATGTTTAGAGCAGGCATGAAGCATGCCAGATTTTCACTTCAGATGGGTTACATTACAGGATTAGGGAGGATAACAATGACACGGCTCACTATAGAGGAGAATATTCATACAGAGGAGAGAACATGTAAAGAAAAAGAAGGCTGAATTGCACCAGATAAAATACAACCTCATTAACTTATACCTTGCTATTAAGAAAATTGGTATGATTCAACCAAGGTTGAACTAAAATTTACCTTTCCATTGTTGCAATTTTTTTAATAAAGTATGTGAAGAAAGATAATGCTGTGTAGACAAGATTGCTATGAGATTGTTTTTAAAGAGAAAACTTTTTTCCTGGTTTTGTTGAACTAGTAGAGTATCCATTTACACATCAAAAATGTCTTTGTATAATTACAAATAAATACCATTTATTCATTAAAGCAGACATGGCATTTCACTGATATTAAAATTATAAACCTGCATTTTAAAAAATAAAAACCTAATACTTCAGTAATTGAGAATTGGCTTCTCTCCAATGTAAGGATTTACTCTACCAGCTTTAACTGATTTGCTCACGATGTGAGCGAGCAATTTTGGAATTGTGTAATCAAAATCTAAATGGATCTTAATAGCCCCCAAGAATTAATATGTCTGCTACAATGTGAACCTTTTATTCCCTTCACACCAGTAGATTCTGGTTCACTGATTATTAAATTCTGGATTATTCATTGGAGAAACATACGAACAAAGTCGTCTTTTAGATTTGCCCTTTTTTTTGTTTGGTTTTGTTTATTTTCATTGGGTCTCTTCCATCGATAATAAGTCATTCATTTTTCAGATATTGGGCACAGCCATATGCCAGACATTGCTATTCATTGTGGAGTCCTGGATGATGAGGGTTCAGCTCCTACCTTCAAAGGGATCACCATCTGGTGAGGGACACTGGGATATGAATAAGCCCCTATTAAATGATGCAATAAATCCCATAATGGGAGTTTACGTCAGGGGTTATGGGAACAGGGAAGAGCAAGAACCCAACTGTCCAGAGTGTGAGTTTAGGGATAGTTTCTTTATGCAGTTGGGTTCTTTGAGGTGACTTTGAGAAGCCTGATGAAAACCTACAGCAGATAAAAGGCATTTCATGCAGTGACAAAAAAGATATAAAATAATGCTGGGTATGCTAGAGACAGTGCAATTAGTGAAGACCAAACAGAGATTTCTGTATAAGAATATGTAAGAGAAAAGGATGTGAACAGAGGTGAGGCCTCTCACAAGGACTTCACATTCCCTACCAAGTATCTTGAAGACAGCTGCTAAAGCATCTCTACATGAGTTTCATGAAAGCCTCCAACTTCTCTAGACTTAGAATGTCATTTGCTTCTGTCCCCATCATTCCCAGAAGGTGCTGACATCCTGATCAAATGACAGGGCAATGATAGATTGTGAGAAACCTAGAAGCGAAGCCTCGTGTCATTCCTGACACTGCTTACAGTAGAATAAAATTACACTTAGCACATCGACTGCAATCTCTATTTCAATCCCTCATAGTACACTTGAATAAGATTAAGAAAAGGTAATTGAAATTAAATCTCAATAATTTTAATCACAAAAAACGAGCAGACGTACTTTGAAATATGAGGAAACGAAGTGGGAGAAGATATCCAAAATTGCACCTGTATGCATGTGTGTATATGTGTTCAATGTCTTTTGCACCTAGCCATTCAGACAGAAGTAGGGTTTTTCAGATATACTACCTATCCTTGGAGTAAAGTGTTAACCACACATATGCAAGGAAAAAGCAGTTTCAAAAACTTGATTTAAATCTCAAGAGCAAACACAGGATGACTCAAAGCAAAGTGTCTCTGTCGTAAATCTAAGAGTGGGGAAGACATCAGAAGGATGCAAGAGCTATTTAGCTATTTTCTCACTACCTCCTGATAGGTTTTTAATCTCTGGGAAGAGAGAAGCGGGGAGAGAGAGAGAAAAAAAAGAGAAGATAGCTTATTGTTGGAGTCTTGGGGTAGGTTTGCAGCCCCAGAGGCTGTGGACCGTGGTGTGGGATAAGAGAAGCCCCAGATACATTCTGGGTCATTACAGAAGAGAAATTTATCCAGCAAAAGAGAAACTTTGTTAGAAGAGTCACACTGTCCCTAGAAAAGTCAAGCTCTTCTCCTGCAGGGAGAGGAAAGATTGCAGGGCAGATGTAAGTGAAAGAGGAATTAAGAGCGCCCCCCAGTTTTTCTGTGGCTACAAAACAGTATGGTTAGGTAGGCAGAAGCTCTCCATGTCCCCTAGAGGGATACGGAAGAATCTAGAAGGCCAAGTTCAGGTTCAGGTTCAGGATTTCGATAGGGCAAGAAGGATCAGCTAAGGCAGGAGGGGCATCACAACAGCTGAGACACTTGTACTGGATGACACCCGGATTGTCACAGCTCAGAGGGGCCATCAGGTTGGGAGCTACCTGTGGACCAAGGCAAGCTTGCCAGGCCCCATGAGCAGAATGAGCTGGGGAAAAGGTATACTGAGTTGCCTGAAGAGCTTCCCAAGGATGGGTGACTTGTAAGTCAGAAGCAGCGAATGAACTTAATTTGGCAAAATTGTATGATCTGCCACCAGCAGAAATGGGATCTCATGGGCTGAGTGACTCTGAGCTGTTCCCTGCAAAATATATCTCCATATCCCAAATGAGTTCCATCGTAATGGAAGCATGTGGGGCACCCCAAAACATCACTTCTAAACTACGTAAAGCATCAGGGGCGTGGTTGGTAGGAGTGAAGTGGGTGCACGCAGCTTGCTTTGGCTGTCAATGACCGTGAGAAACAGGAGATGATCTGTCCTTAACTGGAATCGAACCAACAAGCATGAGTTCATTGGCACATACCTAGAATTCTTTTCAAACTGGATTACCATCAGACTTACTTTTAATGATGACTTGCCCAAAGGAAAATGGATACTACTTCCTAACAGGATCCCTTGGGTGGAGGGCACCTTTAAAAGTCATAAGACTCAGAGTCACCATTCCACCTAGCTCTGCCTCATTCCAGCGCTACCAGTGAGGGGAGAAGTCCTAAAAGAGAGCCCTGCCCAGAATTCTCTCTGTCCAGGGTGGGAACACAAAATAGGGAGACTTAAACTTCTTAAGAAAATCTGGTTTCTCGCTAATCCTACCTTCCTGGTAGATGACAAGAATTTAGGGGCTAGAGAAAATGGCCACTTGATTCTGTTTTCCATGGAGGATCTATTTAGAATGGAATTATTTTACCCTAAGTATTTGAAGACTCCTCTAGAGATCTAATTTCTGGATGGCTGTGTCCATGGTCCTTGCCATTATGAAACCTGATAAGACATGAGAAAAGTATGGAAGAGACATAAAGGATGAGCAAAATGTACAGTGGAGGTCTTTTCAAATCACTGGGGTTTTTTTGTTTGTTTGTTTCTTTGTTTTGTTTTGTTGTGGTTTTTCTTTTGGGGTACTAGGGATTGAACCAGGGGTGTTCTACCCCTGAGCTATAAACCCCCCAGCATTTTTTTTATACTGGGTATTGAGCCCAGGGGAAGTTTGCCTTTGAGCTATACCCCCAGCCCTTTTTATTTTTTATTTTGAAACAGGGTCTCACCGACTTGCTGAGGCTGGCCTTGAACCTGTGATCCTCCCGTCTCAGCCTTCCAAGTACTGGAATTACAGGCATGTGCCATAGGACCTGGCTTCCAATCACACCTTTTATAATAAGTCCAGCTGTCAACAAGCACCCCTTTGTCTGATACACACTAGCCTTATTGCCCAATGCCAAAGGTGCCATATGCAAAAATTCAGTCCCATGCGCTAAACATCCGAGGTGTAAACTTATTGCCAGGGGAAACAAAGCATCAAAAGACCGCACATTACCCCCAGCCAGAAAGCAGCCAGTCCCACTGGGCAACTATAGAGGAAAAAAATTGTTTTTTCAATGCAGTCATTGTGTTTAACTGGAGAAAACAAAATTGATCCCTCCAAGTCAGGACCTAGAAACCAGTGTGTAATTACTAATTACACACTTAGGGGTTTATTCTCCCCTAGATACAGATGCCCGATTCCCTGCAAAATTCATCAGAGCTGCAGTCAAATGTGGAGGGGAGACTGGGTTCCATGGCCACAGTGGCAGAAGCAATGAAATCCCTTATAAGCCCATGTTGCCTCATAATGATACTGCATTTTTGAAGCTCAAGTTTGCTAAGTAGCAAAGACTCAATACGACTATTCACTGTGACGCTTTGCAAGGAAAAGACCCCAGTGTGTATTGAATATTTTAGGATTTTCTGAGAAATGATTAGTTTTCTAATTACTTTAAGTAGGGTTCAGGAAAACGCCTTTCATGATTATTCAGGTTAGGAGTGCAGTCAGGAGTTGAGTAGAAACAGAATTTTACCAAATCCTTAATTTTACCCTTGACTTTTCAACCACATTAATGAATGAAATAATGAAATAACATGCCAGAAAGGGTATGAGGTGAAACTGTTGCATGCTATTATTTATAATTCAGAGTTGGAGGGTAGAAACGGTGTTGTAAAAGAGAATCATGCTATACTTTTCTAATTGAACCCTGAGTTGCCACTCAATGTAGTTAATCATATTTTAAGGGAAATATTTTCTGCTTGGAAACCAATATCCATTGGAGAGAAATTGAAAACTACAAAAGGGAAAAAAAAAAACCGTACACTTCACCACCTAAAGATTATCAAGGTTAGTATTTTCAAACTATTTTTTCACACATACATTTGTTTTTACAAAGTTAAGTTTCAGAACCTATACAGTCTTATTTTGTGCCTTTTGATATTTCATAGGCATTTTATTATATTTTATTAAATGTTTTTGAAGACATTATTTTAATCAGTCTGGTCTTTGGAAGTGTAACTTTAATTCTGTTAGCAGGCTGGGTTGTTTAGATTGTATTTCCCCCTCCTTTGTGTGCTAGAAATAGCCTTATACTCAGTTCTTTTCATATCAAATACTTGATTCTATTTATTTAAGTGAAATTCATAGCAGGTCATTTTGTCCTTTTTGTGTGTGTGTGGTACTGGGGCTTGAACCCAGAGGCATTACACCTCTGAGCTACAACCCCAGCCCTATTTTATTTCTTATTTGGAGACAGGGTCTCAGTAGGTTGAGAGTCTCACTACTTGCTGAGGCTGTCCTCGAACCTACGATCTTCTTGTCTCAGCCTCCCAAGTACTGGGATTACAGGCATGAGCCATGACATCTGGCTGTTTTTTTTTTCATTTTTAATAAAGTAGCAATGCAAGTGCATTATGAGATACTCAGGTAGTAAAAAACCAGGAGCTCACTTGAAAAGCCAGTCTTTTTCCCATCCTTTGTTACCAGCTGTCTTTCCCAGACACATCCCCATTAACAGGTTCTTCAGTGTGTTTTCAGCTTTATTTTAAAGACTTTGGCACAATTTTACCATTTTTTTTTCAGTTGATTTTTTGTCACCACCTGTACCAAGAATGAGGTGCTGGTGGGTGCAGAAGCTAATGGAGATGAACCACCATACCCTATTTACATACTTTCTTTCCCCCCTTTCTTCTTGGGGGAGACAAAGGAAGGACACAGGACTAAAGCCAGTCCTGCCATCATATACCACTTTGTCCCTACAACCCTGAGATTAGTTTCAGGAGGGGTCCTGATCCAGGTGGGCGATCGAGGACCTTCATGACTTTTAGCTACTGGTGGCTGGGATGATGGATGGAATGGACTCCCTGCCAGCACTGCTCCGGTATAGTGCTGAGGCTGTGTGTGTCTGGTTACCATAAAGAGAAGGAGGCCTGTCACGAGAAGCAAAACCAAGAAGTCAGAGCGAGCATCCCACGTGCACTATTTGAACCCCCAAGCCAGGGGCGCTGTCAAATGACCAGAGCCAACAAACCCACTTTACTTTATAAAAACTAGTTTGAGCTATGGTTTTGTCACTTATACCTGAAAGAAACTTGATCTGTGTAATAAGAGATGACCTTTTCATGTGGAGCAACTTGCCAGCAGCAAAAGGGAGAGCCCAGACAACTGCAGATGAATGCCAGGGGAAAATACAGCTTGAGAGAAGCTTCCAGGGGGACTGTCCCTGCAAAACAATACACAGGTGCTTAGTGGTGACTGGGGAAAAGGAGACAAAACAGAATGCAAACGCTATGCTCTGGCCCCTGTGCGTGCAGAAGGCTGCGTGCGCTGGAAGAGAGAGGGGCTCTAGCCAACCCTCTGGTGGGTGCAGCCTCTAAAGGATAATTATTCATCATCTGTCTGTTCAAGTTAGATCTGTCTGGCTTGTTATTTTCTTAGGAATGTTTGTTTTCTTTGGATTTTAATTTTTTTTCTGAATTAGAGAATTTAGAGCAACTACTTATGAAGATCCAGAAACATAGGTTTAAATATAATTCAAACAAGCCTGCATTATAGGGGGTGGGCCAGGCATCTATCTCTAGGATTTAAAGTGATCCAAACTGAAATTTGAGTTTAAAGGGCACAGGACCAACCTAACACTCATTCACCTGTGGGTGAGATCAGTAAGGCTCGTCCCTGGACTTTGCCAGGGTAGGGGAATGGGGAGAATCAATGGAGCTGAACCAAGATTTAACATTTACTTGTATACTCACACACTCAAGTAATCTCCCCACTCACACACACAGCTCACGTGTATGCTTGCATGAACACGCACAGACACACACACACACACACACACACACACACACACACACACTTGCACTTGCACACACTCACACTTCCACATTCATAAATACACCAGCCACGATTAGTCAATATTCACCATTGTGATAACGGGCACTCACTGTGGGAGAGGAAGGAAGAAGGGGAACCACCCATAAGCTTCCAGTGTTTCATTCCAACTTGAGTTTACACTGGCAAAGCAGGAAAATGAGGAATGGGCTAGCATTTTGTCATTCCCTGACAATCATTATTTGGAATAAATCCCCAGGTAATTTGGACTCATTAAGGCTCAGAGGCCCATAATCTATTTGCTCTATTTAGCTGAGATCTAAAAATGACCCCACCCTCCCTCCCACATCTCTGCCTTCTGTCTTCTTGATATGACTTTGCAGGAGCAAAGTAAACAGAGGGCTCTGTTAGAATTTCCTTTTTTACAAATGAGCCATAAAATTGTCCATTAATCAGTTCTGGCTCCCGGGGGCCAGTTTGCATTGTAGAGGTTTCCTTTTCCTTTTCTGATCCCCATTTTGTTAAAGAGATTACTCAAAAGAAAAAAAAAGTCACACAGCAATAAGCCCCAAAGAATAGGCTTAGGAAAGCCAGCCTTTTTTTTTTTCCTTTTTATAAGCAACTTTCAGTCTGAGCCAAATTCTCATCATTCAGCACCATTCAAAACTCTTAAATGTACTCTTGTTCACTTTAGATGTCATTTAAAATATAAAATATTCTTTCCCCATTCCTAAAGGGCATGGTGTTCCTACCTACTCAAACAAGTACCCTGCAAGTTCTTAAGCACCATACAACGATGCCCATAGGATCTTCAGCCATGAGCTCAGAAAGACTGCAATTCTGGGGGGATTCACTCTCAGCTTGGCATTTCAAGGCTCCCCCCATTTAATTCCTGCACGAGGCGTCAGTTCTGACAGTTTTTATATATTTATCTTGAGGGTGTTTTCTTTAAAGAGACAGAAGGAGGAAATATATATCAAGCTTGAACTGTCTTCTGAGAAGAGAACAGGCCCAGACCCCCCACCTTGCTGCCGTCTTCTCATTGGGCAGCTGTGTGTGGAGACCAGGTATTTTCCCTAGGTACCATATCCTTACCTTTGGCAAGTCTCCCACACACCAAGACACAGCAAAAGCATCATCGATAGATAGATTGTTTTTAGATAGATATATGTATGAGTCATCAATTTTAGGTGTAATAATAAAAGAGTGTGCAAAAAAAATGGCTTTAATGGGACTACCAAAGAGTTTTCTTTGTTTAGTTCAGAGCTGCTGGTCTTCGTTGACCCCCCACTTCTCCTCCCTCTATTTTTCCTTTAAAATTTTGTCCCTTATTTACATTAAGCATAAAACTTTCATAAGCTCTCTTAGGGGATTCCTGTATTTTTCTTTACCTTGCTTGTCTAACCCTGGGGAGTGGGGAACAGTGAGGATTTTTTATTTCTAAAGGGCAGTCACCCTGAGGTTAACTAGGAAGCTAAACAGTTTTATAAGATTATCTCACAAAAGTAGAAACTAAATGCTACAGTTGGAGTCCCCTGTGTGAAACATAGCTATTTTTCCTAGTGTGACCCCGTTGTTGATCTGTGAGAGGGCATCTAAGCTCTTTAAAGGAGCTGAGTGTAACTAACCAGGAATCCTTCTCCCTTGCTCATTAATGTTGTACAGCTATCACCCTGGGTAAATTAAATACATTGGTCTGAATTGGTTAATTGTTCCATAAATCTTCTGAAAAACGTAGACTCCGTAATCATTCTTCTAGTTCACAGGAGCTTCTCCAATAGCATCACACATATGCACATAAAATTTTGGAGTGTCTGGACTTGTATTTGATGTGACTCACTCACACCTAGCGAACCATTTCTCTTCTTCTGAGACTGCAGAAGTGTGAGTTCCTTGAATCATTGATCCTCTTAGCACAAACATGTTGGATTTTGCTAACATACCTTAAGACTTTATTAGCCTAACTTACTTTATATGTCCTACAGGCTTTGGCAGTTTTTCACATTTAATTGAAACACATTGGCTTCCATAAAAAAAAGAACTTGCTTAAATCAAAAAGGAATTTCTCATAATCTCTCTGATATTAACACTTGGACATTTGACAGTACCTGCTGCATCCCACGGCGATTCGTTTATGCAGCTCGGATCTGAAGTCTCCCCTGCCTTAGTATCTGTTTCAGTCAAGCTGTGTGAAATCCCTTGGCTTTCATGCGTATGGGGAGGAAGGTCAGGCGGGGTGTGGGGGGAGAATGCAGTGTCCAGACTGGAAGCCAAGAGAGACCTCATTATGCATATTTTCCTTGGCACCTGGATCACCCAGGAAAACCATCCTAGAAAGGTTGCAGAGAAAAGGCCGGCTCCTGTGACAGGGGAGAGGACCTGCCAAGTCGGCTCCATCCATCTGCCCAGGTCCACTGACTCATGCAGCTTCCTAAGTAACTTAACCCTGACTTACCTCTGGGCGAGCCAACTACCGCTGAGAGCCTCCGCGAGGCAAATCATATTATCCTTCCTGGAAACAAACCATGCATTTCGGACTCACATATGCAGGCCCTGGACTCATTCTCTGGCATGATACTGGAAACCAAAAGCAATTCCTGCTAGGACAAGGTGGCCTACACGGAGTAGGTGAAAATCTCAGATAATCCACGTTCCCCATGTAGCCATTCCACTAATTCTTTCCGTATTGACCTTTGCAGGAGAGGCCGGGTTGTTCTCTGAGAGCAAGGCAGGGTTGCAAACGTACTCACACTCCGCTAGGAAGTGCAGAGGAAATGTGCTCCCTTCGTTTCTCTGCAGTTATACTAAGCTTTCTCATAAACCCACCCATTTGCTTGCAGAGAAATTAAGAACACCCTACAAAGAGTGCACGTTAGCGATTTCAATGATTTCCTTAGAGAGGGCGTGAATGTTTAGTTTTCCAAGATCCTTTTCATTCCTACTTATCTTCTCAAAGATGTGGTTTGAGGGCCCTGGGAAGGCAAATGCTTATCACCTCCCGGAGCAGGGACTGATGATGTGAGATAGTGAGAAATTTATGGTCCGCTCCTCTAACTCAGGGCTCTGAGGAACACCTGCCGCCTATCCAGGAGGGCTGGATTCCACTTCAGCACTAACTAATGCTGTGGCCTCTAGGGTGCGGCTGCGAGTCCCATGAAGCCCCAGACCAGGTGGTCTGTGCTATGGGCTGCAGCCACTTCCCCATTTCCCGCCACAGCACCTCATCTGGCAAGTTTATCAGTCAGCACCCAGAGCATGCAGGACCTTCCAGAGGCCTTTCCACTTCACTAAAGCCAGAGAAGACACCAAGAGCCAAACTTCCTTCCTCCCTTTGTCTAATCATGTGATTTATGATGACACCTCAGAGCAAGATGGCAGCCGGGGCAGATCCAAACTTGGATGTATATCTAATTGTGAGGGATTTCTTTAAGGAAAAATCAGGTGGGAAGGGGGGGGTGGATATAGTATTATGAATGTAAATCAGGTGCAAAGTTTAATATTAATTTAAAGTGGAAAAATAAGAGCCGGGCGTGGTGGCACACACTTGTAATCCCAGTACTTGGGAGGCTGAGACTGGAGGATCCAGGTTCGCGGCCAGCCTCAGCTACTTAATGAGGCCCTCCGCAACTTAGTGAGACCCTGTTTCAAAATAAAGAATAAAAAATAGGGCTGGGGGTGGAGCTCAGAGGTAGAATACCCCTGGGTTCAATCCCCAGTACCGCAAAAAATAAATAAATAAATTGAAAAAATAAAGTGGAAAAATAAGCTGGGCGTGGTGATATGTATACACCTGTAATTCCAGTACTTGGGAAGCTAAGATAGGAGGATCACAGGTTCAAAGTCAGCCTCAGCAACTTAGCAAGGCCCTCAGCAACTTAGCAAGACCCTGTTTCAAAATAAAAAATAAAATAGGGCTGGGGGTGTAGCTCAGAGGTAGAACACCCCTGGGTTCAATCCCCAATACCACAAAATAAATAAATAAAGTAGAAAATTAATGTAAAACAAAGTAGGAATTTCAAACAGCTGAGAATTACCACAAAGATTATAAAAACCAATAAAAACATAATTTTTTCCATTGCTATCTGATTCACATCTATAAAATTTTCTCCAATATTTTGGATATATCCCTTTTCTTATTATCTCTTCAAATGGCAGTGATTTATATTATTTTTCATGGAAAGAACAGAAAAAATATCCAATTTTGACCTACTATGATGAATCAAAATTTGTCTGTGGCATTGGTAGCTTAAAAAGGTAAATTCATATTGAGAATTTGTTGGGAATGTCATCTAAGTTTGATGGGTTGTCATGACACATATTTCAGCTGTGACCTTGTAGGGTATTTCCAATTGCCTTGATTGATGACTCATTTTATATACTCTTGAACTGATAACACTGATTAACTAGTTTGCCTTTGATTTCCATGAAGTAGTAGCATATCTGAACCCTAAGTTATCATTGTCAATATCACTATTTTCTATCACTTTTGCAAGCAATTTAGTCTTCTTCCAATTTGTTTATCTGATTCATTTCTCTTTACATTATCAAATAATCTGAGAGCCTACTCATGATTTCAATGGGAAATGTGTCTCTTAGACTTGAAAGTAAAACATATTACAGTTTTCTTTTTTTGTGATAAAATAATTTTAATCAGATTCATAGAATATATGAAAATAATTTCACTGTATGGTTTATATATTGGATTATTGAGCAAATCCTTGAAAAGAACTTCAATTTTTGAATATGTATCAGTGCAAAGTGAATCTCCTGTTAGAATTTTATATAAATGATGATTTGAAGCACAGTTTTGTGGACTGATTTCTGGTCCTGTAGCCTTCACACATTGTTTCTTCTGTGTCACCCCAACTGAGAACCAGAATATGAATATTTTCTGGCTCTACACCATGAAATCATAACACCAATGGAGTTATTGGATTGTACCCAATACTACAAGGAAGACATTTGTAAAACTTAATTATGCAAGAAGAAACTATGAACTATTGCATATTTTCTACTAAACCCGCCTCAACATGTTACCAAATCAACTTCTCCTTGACCAAATACTGGCATTGCCTACTGACCCTTCAATGACCCCTGACAGAAAGGTAAGTTGCTGATGCACCTTACTTTCATGAACATGTTTCTAGAGCCCCTTCTAGAGCCCGTAGCTCACAATTCATTAACTTTACCATAAATTCAGCTGTAGGTGGAATAGGCAAAGTAAATCCTTACAGACAGCTATTTTCGAAGAGGGTGAAGGGAGTTGAAGAAACCTGGTCAGGTCATGAGCAATGCAAAGGATACAGTATCTGTAGAGAATTTCCAAATAACAATAATAAGACTATATAACAGAATTTCTGCTTCCTATTATCACCACAAGCCAGCAATACTAAACAATGTCAATGATTAAAATAGTCCTTCCTTCCAAAAAATATTTCATTGGTCTAAATTCAAAACAATTGCAGCAGTAATCATTGAGTTTTATCAGTGCAGATGTAAGGTTCAAATTAACAATTTTTACATATCTTTTCAGAAATCTTGTATTTATTTTATATGGAAGTTTACATGGGGAATCCTTACTTATATAGTCAGCCCCCAAAGACATATATAATTCTACTAAAAATCTAATATATATATATATATATGTGTGTGTGTGTGTGTGTGTGTGTGTGTGTGTGTGTGTGTATTTCGACTAGATATCTGTTCTTAGAAATTAACTAAACATTTCAAACTCTACATATCCATATTTAGTCACTATATTTTCACCCCCTCCCTTAAATCAGTTCAGTCCATAGCCTTCATCATCTCAATTGGAGGTAAGTGCATCCTTCCATTGGCTAAGGTCAAAACCCTTGAAGACATCATTGATTCCTCTCTTTCTTTCATACCCCACATCCAATCAGCAGATCTTGTTGGTTCTACCTGCAAAAAGATGCACAGAATCCAACCTCCTCTGACTCTTCCTCTACCACTCCAGTGTCAGTCTCTACCATCCACCTGGACCACTCTGATAGACTCTGTTCTGGTCTCCTGGTACCATCATTGAACCCCATAGTTGGCAGCCAGAGTGAGCTCATAAAAGCTTATTCTGAATCACACCTCATTTCTGCTTGACACTCTCCGGTGGCTCCCCATTTCTCTTAAAAGCAAAAATGCAGCCATGCATGCAATCCCAGTACTTGGGAGACTGAGACAAGAGGGTCGCAAGTTTAAGGCCAGCCTCAGCAATTCAGCAAGACCCTCAACAACATAGTGAGACTTGGTTCAGAGGTAGAATGCCCCAGGGTTCAATCCTCAGCACCAAAAAAAAAAAAAAAAAGCAAAACACTTATAATGATTTACAAGCAGGGTACCGCTGTCTCATCCTAAAACTTTGCATGAATTAAAGAAAGATGCCCAAGTTAGAAAAATGGTACCTAAAAACCTGTTGTTTCACTAATACTATTTCTAATAATGTATCCTCAGGAGATAAGAATAAACTGATTCTCAAACTTACGTACATTCCTCACAGTATTATTTATAACATTCACCACAACTCACATTGATTCAGTCCATACTGTATACTACTTGCTACCTGCTTTTTCCAAATTAACTAATCTAATACTCACAAAGCTCCATATGCTATGTATTATTATTGCCCCCATTTTACAGACAAGGAAGCTGAGGTATTGACAAGTAGATTGACTAGCCAAGCTCATAACTAGCCAGGAAGGGGTAAAACAGGAATCTGAGCTCAGACAGTCTATCTGCAAATTGCATGCTTTTAACTACTCTGCAAAAAAAGCAAATAAACCAGAAGCATGTAAATGTCCAACCACATGGGTTTGGTAGGTAAAATAAACTATTATTACATAGTTAATAAACATGGTATTTTCTAAATCTATAATAATATGAGAAAATATTTGTGATAATGCTTAGTGAAAATGGTTAGATCATTATAGTAATCTCAGTTTAATAAATACATGTACATACATACATACATACATACAAATACACACACTTGTACATGCATGTATAAAAACAAATGTCAGAAAGAATAGCACCAAGATGTTAATAGAAATTATTGCTGCGGGGCATGGTGGTGCATGGCTGTAATCCCAATATTTGGGAGGCTGAGACAGAAGGATCTCAGGTTTGAGGCAAACCTCAGCAATTTAGCAAAATAGCTAGAAGGTAGAAGAATGCTGTGGGTTCAATCCCCAGTACCAAAAAACAAAACAAATAAAAGAAACAAAGAGATTAAGATTATTGCATGATGTCCCATTACTGGATGATTTTTACTTTTGTAACATACTTTCTTGTTTTATACATTTTCCTGCTATTTTGTATTGATTTTCTAACCAGAAAAAAGTCTCACTTGCAAAAAGTTAACTTCTTTTTAGAGTGCAAATAAATGACTATACAATATAAGTTTTATAAAAATAATCGTAAACACCTTGGCAATATGTAATAAGGATAAAACAGAAGTTTCCAACTTTTTCTTACCGAGGAGGATTTACATTGTTTCCCATTAAATCCTGAAGTTTGAAAGTTCCCATTTACTTTGAAAGAATGCCTTTCAGTATTTTTACCTATTAAAAAAAATACTCAAAGACAGAACTGCAACTTTCTTGCCTCTAGGAGCAAACCGAGACAATGAACTTGAACTCGCTAGAATCCCTGCCAAAAGCAAGGATTGAGTTAAATCAAACACAATAATTGTGCCAGGCTTCTTAGGAGGTTCAGATTTACTGAAGACTCTGATCTACACCTTTACAGAAAACTTTAAACTGGGGGATACCTCTGAAAGTGACTGCGTTAAACTGTTAAATGAAAGAGCAGATGAGAACTTTGCTATTGGACTTGGATTTCTATGTCAATTTGGAATGCATTTGGCCAGCCGTGAGAAAAAGAAACCCTGCAAGTAGAGCCGGGCACTACCTCACCTGCATGTCCGTACATGTTCTGACTCATTTAATCCTCACCACAACCCCGAGCAGGATGCAGATGGAGAAAAAGAGCAAGGCGGAGATTAAGAAATATATCGAAAGATAACTATTAAGGGGCAGATCTGCGATCTGAACGCAGGCATTGGGCTTCAGGGTCTCTTCCTTCCTTCTTAACCTCCATTCTCCTGTCCACAGAACAGGGAGAGACTTCCGAGGACACCAGAAAATGCATTTGCTGTGACCTCTCTCCAATGGTGCCTGCGCGCCAGGAGTTTGTGCGAAGCATTGCAATCCAGAAGCGTGTGTGTGTGTGTGTGTGTGTGTGTGTGTGTGTGTGTGTGTTAAAACGGCAGCCATTTGGGAGCTTTGCTAATGTAGCCCTTTCTCCATCTTTCCGTCTGCAGTGAGGCTGAAATGCCTTCCTCCTCACAGAATAAGCCTGCAAATGAAACTCAGAGATGCAGTTGCTCTCCTCCGTGAACTGCTTGAAGGGCAGATGATTCCTGGTCCATCCATTACCCTGTAAATAATTAAACACCTTGAGCCTGCAGCGGAGGAGGTTCGGGGTTTGTGAGGCAATTTGCTTTAAGTATGGGTGAGCAAGAACTTGGCCAGTCATTAGCTCCTCCTAGTGGCTCCTTTGGCCTTCGGTCAGGAGGCGGCTAAGGTGTTGCTGTCTTTGAGCAAGACGTCAGGAAACCCTGACTGGTGATTAGCCCCACTTTTCCTCCTGAAGTGACAAGCCCTGAGTTCACCTCTCAAGCCACAGGACC
>PVJS01001045.1:10705-50705 GCA_004027185.1 Glis glis | reverse complement strand
CTTAGAGATGATGATTTTGAGTAGCAGACAAACAGAAACTAATGAAAGAAGCACAGAAATGCTTTCGTTATAACTTGTAACCTCAAGGCAAGTTCTGCGATGGGCTGGAGTACAGAATAGTGGTGTAAGTATCAGGGGAATGGCTGTCATCCTAGATGGAGTGGCCAAGGAGGCCTCTTTGCATGGGGACCATTAGGCTAAAGCAAGCTGCTTAAGGAGCAGAGGGATCCAGGCAAGAGGGACCCAGAGCAGCTGCTCAATGGGGCCTTGGAAATGCAAACCACTGGGAGTGTGTACGATGTCAGACAATTTTCTAGATTCTATGCCACTCACACAATGCTGTAGTCCTTCCTGAGGATTAGTTGCATATATAATCTGTGACTACCTCCTTATGTATTTCTCTACTCACTATTTACTTAAAAATTTTCTCTCTGCATGTCAAGAGGTCTCTTTAAGCCGCGTGTGGTGGCGCATGCTTGTAATCCCAGTACTCAGGAGGCTGAGACTGGAGGATCGGGGTTGGCGGCCAGCCTCAGCTAGTTAGTGAGGCCCTCTGCAACTTAGTGAGACCCTGTTTCAAAACAAAGAACAAAAAATAGGGCAGGGGGTATAGCTCGGAGGTAGAATGCCCCTGGGTTCAATCTTCAGTACTGCAAAAAAAAAAAAAAGAATTCTCTTTAATAAGTTAGATCCCTTTCTCTTCATTGGAAAAATGAGAGGAGAGCTGTCTATACCCCACATCCTCAGAATCATCTTCTACTTCCTGCCCTCCACAGGAGGCTGTAACCGTGTTGGGCCTATTGCTGGCCCCGTGGAAAATCAATGTGTGGGCCAAAGACAAGGGCTGCCTGAGTTCTCCAGGACTGCCACAGCACACCAGCCTCCCCAGTGCTATAAATGCAGTCACAGTCACGGGAGGGCCACCTGTGTCCTCCTCACATCCTCCAGACAGGGGACGTTTCTTCATGCCCTGCAGGGTGCAAAACACCTCCACAGGCAGCATCTTCCTGGACGTGAGGCCCACTTTCCGCAAAGGTCAGCTGGGGCCAAAGAGCCGCAGGTCTGGTGTTCCCAGCGGGGCCCAGGCGGCTTTCCTTCCACAGGCTCGCACTGCTCTCCTCTAGCCCATGCTCTGGAAGGCACCGCAAGTTCTTCTGGCACTTGTTCCCCCTCCCTCCTCTCCTCCCACTCCCTCTCCCTACCCCACACAGATCCTGTGCCGATTGACTAACGTCACCGGCTTGTGTACCAGGGAATCAATCAGAAGATACCTTCCCACGCACAACAGCTCTCCCCTCCCCTCTGCCAGCTTGTGCCTCTGACATTTCCTGCGTGCCCAGACGGGGCCTCCACCTCCTCCTATCAGTCTGGGCGCTCAGGGCGCTGGCAGGGGTTCCTGCACCCAGTCCCGACACTACCCTGTCAACACCGGCCAGGCTGATTCTCCTACGTCCTCATCTGCTGAGCCCCAACTTCCCCCACTGGCTCGCTGCTCCCCTGTTTGAATGGGCTCCCAGTCAGGAAGGGCTCCCTGAAGCCTCAGCTTCCAGCAGCTCGCCCCTTGCAGCCTTCTGGCTAAAGGATATTGGATCAGCTCCATGGTCCTTGGTGCACAAAGGGAAATTCAGTGCCATGCTGTCGTTGCCCAAACCCCTCAGACAGCCCTCTGTCAGGCTGTGCCTGCCGGTCCCTGTACTGTCCTTATTTGATTTTTCAGACTCTTTCTCTTTTCTGTGAGAGCCTGATGGGGCTCAAGGACCTGAGGGAATTGATGTATGTATTTCATTTGAACTTCGCTAAAGCTCTTTTTCCTTTCAAGCCAAATTCTTCCTCTGCTGTCTAGAAAGAAAAGAATTCCTCTCTTGCTGTCTGTCCCCACACAGATGTTCCCTGCTCACTTTTCTGGTTCCAGCTTCCAGGGGGGCTGTAACCTGAGATTGGGGTTGCATTTCCAGGAAATTTCAACTAACTCCCGAGTGTAATTAGGAAAAAGAGAGAACTATGAAAAAGTGAATTTGGAAGATCATTCTTATCTAAGAAAAGAGATTAACACCTGGTCACATGTCAGGGTATATCTTTACGGTTTTCTTCTCTGCATTATACACACAAAGAATAACCACAGATACATGACCTTCCTAAATATATTTATATAAAAGTGGCATCGCTTGACATGTCTTACAGCCTCTTCTGATTTAATATTTTATGAATCATAAAGACAGGATTACTCTCTGACCTAGCAACTGCACCTCTAGAATGGACAAGTGCATTGGAGCATGTGTTAGGGTATTCATCACTACTACCATCATATTAGCCCCAAATGAGACACAGTTTACATCCCTAACAATAAGGGATGGGCTATATAAATTATGAAATAACCATGCCATAGGCTACTATGAGGATATTAAAATGGTAATATAAATATACCTTTATTAATAAACAAACATGAGCATGGAATACTGCTAAAAAGACCACAAGCTTGTATACACACTTGTATAAGTGTATGCATTGTGTCTTCTTTTGAAAGAATATTAAAAAATATTAATGTCAATCTCTGGGTGGGTGTTTTGTGAGGAATGCCTGTTTTTAGCTTGTCTGATTAGTTTAGTATTTTTATAATAATCACATAGGTTTGTGGAAAAAATTAATAAGAGAAAATATTAGGGGTTATTTTTCATATCATGTTTCTCAAAATGGCAATTAAGGTCTAGATATCACAAGGTACTTAACTATTTTTTTATTTGATTTCCTTATTTTATGCTGGAGGGAGAGAGGGGTGTTGTTTAGAGGTAAGAAATACCTGCCCAAATTGGGGACAAACCTGGACTAGAATCGATGTCCTCAGCTCCAAAGGTCTAAATCTCATGCTGCTTTCCAGTTGTTATAAATCCAGGAACCTCCATATAGATGATGAAAATGCTGTGTGTGTGTGTGTGTGTGTGTGTGTGTGTGTGTGTGTGTGCATGCGTGTGTGTGTGTTTACATACACACCTACTTTCGCATAATTATTACTGGAAGGGCTGCCCTTGGCTTATAAAATGGCCAGTGAGCTTTTTCCAGATCTTCACTGCCTTCCCTTTGAATCTGGGGGCCCTTCCTACTCCAACCTCATCTCAGCTTCCTCTGGGCCAGATCTTCCCCCCATTCAGCCGCATCAACCTCACATGGGAACTCATGAGAAATGCAAGTTCTCAGGCCTCACCCAAGACCCGCGGAATCTGAAACTCTGGGGAGAGGGCCCCATGCACACACAGCTGTGTCTCGACACGTCCTCCTGGTGATCCTGACCCTCACTTCCAGATGAGGCCCTCTGCTCCACCTAGCCACATCAGCAAGGACAGCAGGCAAAGGCGGGACAAGACAAGAACCAGGAGAAAACTGCAGGGGTCTTTCTTTCTCATTCCTTTCTCAAATTGCCTTCCCTTCTGCCTGCAGAAAATTGTCAAGAAGGTGGATTTCAGGGTCAGATTGCCTGGGCTCACACCTCAATGGTATTGCAGATTCCATGACCTGAAGAAAATTATTTCACATCTTTACTTTCATTTCTTTATCTATAAAAGGGGGTGAAAACCACAGAACTTATCTCTTGGCACTACCACATGTACAGCTTTGAAGAGGATCTGATGATGGCAAACATATAAAGGTGTGCGCTAGGTATCTTTATTATCGCCCACCACCCTCTCTACTACCCCATGAGAAGTGCTCTGAGTGCCCCATCCCCACTCACACCTATGGGTCCTGTGTTTAGCACCCCAAGTTTTCTAGGTTGGAGATAATTTTTTTATATTCCATTCTAGTAATGTTTAGTTTTGTGGGTGGAATTATGCCCCCTAAAAAACATGTTCAAGTCCAAACCTCTAAGACATGTGATACTGTGAATGTGATATTATTAGGAATTATGCCTTTATAGATTGCCATGTTTTGGATCATCAATGCATCCCAAAGGCCCGTGTGTGAAAGGCTTGATCCCTGGCATGGTGTTATTTGGAGATGGTGGACACTTTAAGAGGTAAAGCCTCATGGAAGGTCTTCTAGGCATTGGGGATGTGACCTTGAAGGGGATATTGAGACCCCAGCAACTTCCTCCCTCTCTCCATCATGCCTGGCCATGAGGTGAGCAGCTTCCTCTGCCACAGGCCTTTCCATGATGTCCTGCTCCCCACAGGCCCCAAAGCAGCAAGCAAACAAATCATGGGCTGAAGCTTCCAAAACCGTGAGCCAGAATAAACCTTTTTCCTTGATAAGTTAATCTATCTCAAGTATTGGTTATAGTAACAGCAAGTTGATTAACATAGATATAGTCAAGTTAAGATGAAGTCATAGTAGGTAAGGTCAGGCCCAAATCTAACCATTGTGTTCTTCTAAGACAAAGAACATTAAGACACAGGCCATGTGAAGTAGAAGTGAAGGTTGGAGTTTTGCTGTGTTAGTCAAGTAAAAAGATTGTCAGCAAACACAAGAAGATTACAAGAGGCAAGGAAGGATCCTCCCCTAGAGCCTTCAGAGAGAGACTGGCCCCCACCAATACCATGATTTTTGAACTTTGGACCTCCAGAGCTATGTGACAATGCATTCATATTGTTCTAAGTCATTCGGTTGTAAATTATTATGCAACCCTAGGAAACTAGAGTGTTATTGTTTTGGTACGTGGGTCCAGTAACTTCCAAATATTAATAGCCAACTTATTTGTAAGATTCACTTTCAACATTTCAGTAATACGGAGAACAATCATAAGCCCTAAACGTGAAGTCAGAAGGCATGGACCCAAATTCCAACCCTAATTTTTTCTAGAGATGCAAATGCGCATAGGTTCCTAAACTTTCTGAACTTCAACTTCTAATATGTAAGATTGCCAGATGAAATATAGAACATCCAATTAAGTATGCATTTCAGAGAAACAAGTAATTCTTAACAAGTATAAGTATTCCCCGTGCAAGTATGTGTCAGGAGACATACTAAAACATAAGCATTCACTTATTTATGTAAAATTCAACATTAACTGGAAATCCTGCCCTTTTATTTACTAAATCTGAAAACCCTACTCACATGAAAATATATTTAATTATATCTTATTTGTATTCTTATTGCATAAATTAAAGGGAAAATTTTATGCGAAAACACCTATTACTTTTTTTCTTTTTTCTTTTTGTGGTCCTGAGGTTTGAATCCAGGGGTGTTCTACCTCTGAGCTACACCTTCAGCCCTAATCTTATTTTTATTTCGAAACGGGGTCTCACTAGGTTGCTGAGGGCCTTACTAAGTTTCTGAGGCTAGCCTCGAACCTGTGATACTTCTGTCTCAGCCTCCCAAGTACTGGGATTACAAGTGTGCACCACCATGTCCAGCCTACCCATTACTTTTTAAGTGCTCAATAAATTCATATGATGACAAATTAGCAGAGATGATTTTTTTTGAAAGAACATGAGCTGCTCCATAGAGGAGCTCTCAGACCATCATTAGGCTACTATTTATGCTCAGTTTTCAGAAGCACAGTTTATTTCACTTAATCAGAAGAGAGAGTTTGGAGGTATCTAGAGGTAAGATCCCAGGTAGCAGCAATACGTATTTATACATCAATTTATTGTATGTATATCCATACATTATTATGAACATATATGTGTGTATATATGTTCATATATAAACATTTGACAGTAAAGTATGTAAAGATCAATTATAAAAAGCAAACACAACTATTTTGCAAAAGCCAACTTAGGGTCAGTATAGGGGAAAAGGCAATCTAATTCAACCAGAACTCCCAAGTATATCCTGGCTTCATCAATCATAGTACAGTGATTAATGAAAATAATTACAACTCTGTGTCATTGGATAAAGGTTAATTTGTATTTGCTATGCCACCTTTGTGACAGCAGGGCTGTGTGTAACATTTTGGACATCTTTTTCTCCAAATCGAAAACTTAAATAAGCTTAAGCACTAAAAGAGTAATTATTTCACTCATCTAGATATTTTGCTCCTAGGTAGATGAAATACCAATGTATTTTGAATGGTCTTCTGGTGATTCTAGGCCTTAATTTGAGCATTTAATATAATAGTGGAAGTTTCCAGAATTTAGACTCTTGGGGGCCTTTCAGCTGACAATCAACTGCTGACTGGTTTTGCTTCCACAAATAACGGGTCTGAAAAAAATGGTTTAATATTACTAACGTCAATTCAAAACAAAATTATGGAGTAATTCATTAACTAATGTTTAGTGGGAAAATGTGAAAATAAGATAGGCAAAGAAGAAATGTCTCTTGAATAAAAGCCTAGTGAAGTCACATTGTTCCCATCTCTAAATGGCAGAATTCAACTCCAAATGCAGAGCCAATTTCTATGAATCTAATATTTGCAGACACCTTCAATAGTTATCATTACTGAAAAAAAAGGTAATAGGTAATATTGTTCCTCAACTCAGGAGACTGGTTGAACAGAAAATATGTACCTATGAGGCCATGTATAATCTCAGAATATTAATCCTACAGCAATAGAACTTGTGTGTATGTGTGTGTGGTACTGGGGATTGCACCCAGGGAAACTCAAAAACACTAAAATATACCCCCAGCCCTTTTTTAAATTTTTTTTTGAAACAGTTTCCCTAAGTTGCAGAGGCTGGCCTTGAACCATGATCCTCCTACCTCAGCTTCCCAAGTACTGGAATTAACAGGTGTGGGACACCATGCCCAGCTAGAATTTGTACTATAAGCCTGCATTTTTCAGATTTACTTGACAGCAGAACATTTTTCAAGGTATCCCTGCTAATTTTCAGTGGAACACATTTTGGGAAACACTGGCCTACAGGATGTCTCCCACTGTTCTCTAACCACAGCTTAACTTCTCAGCATCATCTCTTGCTTCTGTTGCCCAACCACCCTGAACTTGAGCCATGGGGGTACCCATACTTGTTCTTGAAGTTGTCTGAGGCAATAGGTCTGCAAAGTGGGGTGTGCATAACCCAAGGATACAAAGGAATCAAATATGGTAAAGAAAACAATCATATTTTCTGTTCCTATTTATTTCATTTAAAATTAATTTTACAAACAAGTCATGCATTAATTAACACAGATTAACACTGGTATGTGTGTGTTTGTGCATGTATATAATATGTATGTGTATATATATATATATATATATATAAGTATCTATATACACACATATATACTTATATAATTTATAAATAATGTGCAAAAGTGAGGGTCAGTGCTCAATGTATTTTTCCTGGCAGCAGTTTTCAGTTAAAAGTAGAAGAACTACTGCTCTCCAGGACCCAAGTTGTCTTTGTTCATGTTTTTCTTGTCCTCTTAAAATCTTTCCCTTGTCCTCCACCACTCCCAACGTAGGGCAGAGTTAGTAAATGCCATCTCTGTTCCTGTTGCCTTTTTCTTTTTCTTTTTTATTTATGTGTAAGTCTATTTCACTAGACCATAAGTTCCTTAAAACATATTTGTATCCCCTTGAGTTTTTACCACATTAGCTATTCAGTAAAGGCTTGTTGGATAAAGGAACAACGGAACAAATAAACGCCCGAGCTCGGATGGTTAGCCGGAATTGCACATAAAAGCAACCTGAAATAGCAAATCACCTTCCTCCTAATTTAGATTCCTTCTGCCAAAATCACAGCCTATTCAGCCAAATGTTCTTTACCTTGAATTTTTCCAGTTTGTTTTTCAGCGAGGAAAACTAGGCAATTCTCTTTTTCTATCAGTTTCTGTCTAGTCTCAAAGCTGAGAAAGATGAGGATGAAGAAGATAATCGTGGCCAGAAATGATAAGCTATGGGAACATGGAAAAATTGTAATTATTTATTCAGGAAAAGGTAATTAACTAACAGATGCCTTGCCCTAATTATAACACTCTGCCAATTACTGGGCCCCATTTATCAACATCTCCAACTTCTCCAGATCATTTTGCTGCTCAAATTAGTATGTGCAGGGACATCTTTTTTCCACTCCCTTCATTAGACTAATGTGCTTACCCTCTTGTAAGTTCAGAAATGATAGTAGAATCTGGTTCCACGACCTAACACCTCTCCAGGCACTTTCCCATGTAAGGAGAACACTGGAGACATCTCTCAAGACCAACCCTATCTATACAGATCTGGATTGTCCCATGGTTGCCTTAATTATCTTGCATCTAAAAATATTAAATAAAAATCAAATCCAATTGTTCAAACTAAAGATGGAAGAAAAAGAAAAGTCTGTAGGAGAGACTTGTCGAGTATTGAAAAGTAAAAAAAACACCACTCACATGGGTTTAGGTCTTGTAGAAAAGGACAAAGAACTCCAAAGCTGTTTATCTTTAAATCTGCATGAAGGAAAAAGTATGTGAGTTCTGTGTGTGTGTGTGTGTGTGTGTGTGTGTGGTATTGGGGACTGAACCCAGGGATGCTCTACCATGAGCTCTATCCCCAGCCTTTTTATTTTTTATTTTGGAACAGGCTATCCCTAAGTTGCTGAGGGTCTAGCTAAGTTGCTGAGGCTGGCATCGAACCTGCGATTCTCCTGTCTCAGCCTCCCAAGTACTGGGATTACAGAGGTGCACCACTGCACCTGGCTACACTGCTTCTTAAGGTCCTTTCAAGGTTTCCAGTCCTGGAAACACTGGCTATGTGTGAATACTACCAAGGACAGAGAGGAGGCATGGTGGTAATTTATATATTTGTTTGCATTTTATATTGCGCTATGGAGTAGAGAGAGGAGGACCAGTTCTGTCTTGAATTATGACTTAGGGAAGGCATTGAGCTGTGGGTTGGTGAAATCACACCTAGAATACCACAGTCAAGTTGGGGCATCACAGGCCCAGAGAGAAGGCAGTAAGTAGATAAATTGGAGGGAGTTCAGAGACAAGCAATGAGAACGATAAGGTATTGGAAGACATGACTTACGTGGCAAGATTGATGCACCAGCCCCTGCAGCCTGCCAGAGTGATGACTAAGGGGAGAACATGATGATACTTGAACAGCACGAACAACCCGGAGCAGATGACTGGGCTGTAAGGTGCTCAGCACTTACAAGGAGGAATAATTAAGACTTTCGAGGGCAGGAAAGGAAGGGGTAGTCTGAACATTAGGAACCACTGTGCTCACAAAGAACTTAATTCAACCCATTGGGCTTTTTATAAAACCAATATTACATGATTGTTCTAAGATCATGTGTTCTGCTAAAGAAAGCCCCTGGGGTTTCTTTCTTTAAAGAAAGTAGATGCACAGTTACTGTGCCTTCCTTCCTGGGGCCATAGTCTTTGGAAGGAACCTGCCTAGCAAAGCAGAGCTAACCAGGATTACTTTTTGCAACAACGACATCAAGGCCAAATCTTCTATAAACTACCGGGAACTGAGTACACAAAAACATCTACCATTTTATATAACCCTTTCTTTTTTTTTTTTTTTGCGGTACCGGGGATTGAACCCAGGGGCGTTCTACCTCCGCGCTACACCCCCGGCCCTATTTTTTTATGCTTTATTTTGAAACCGGATCTCACGAAGTTGCAGAGGGCCTCACTAGGTAGAGAGAGAGAGAGAGAGAGAGAGAGAGAGAGAGAGACAGGGAGAGAGATAGAGAGAGAGAGAGAGAGAGAGAGAGAGAGAGCTGAGCCTGGCCGCGAACCCGGATCCTCCGGTCTCCGCCTCCCAAAGTACTGGGATTACAAGCGTGTGCCACCATGCCTGGCCTAACCCTTTCTTATAGGTATAAAATAGTAGGTACCATTTGAGGAAACACAAAGGGCAAACGTATCATATTTCATAATCATTTTGTAAAGACTTTTTATTGGTGCATTTTAATTCTACACAGTAGTGTGATTCCCTGTTGCATATTTGTGTATGCACAGAACAAAATTTGGTCCCTTTCATTTCCCAGGACCGCCCCTTCCATTCACTTTTCTTGTTAAGGCTGCTTATTCCATAAAAATATTTTTAAATCTCTAGACCTCAGTTTCTTATAAAAAAAAATAAGTTCCTGGGATAGAACTACAATTTCGTATTTCATTAAGAAAGATTATAGCATATGTTTATAAGTCACTCATTTTCTTTTAATAACTAATGTTTAAAACTGTACTTTTCCCATATATTTTCTCTCTCGCTCGCTCGTTCGCTTGGGATCAAATCCAGGTGCTCTACCACTGAGCTACACCCTCGACTCATAGCCATATATTTCTATCTTTCTCTCTTCCAGATACCCAGATATCTTTGTAACACAGTGGTCAGAAAGGTTTATTTGTTTGTTTGTTTTGTTTTGTTTTGGTACTGGGGATTGAACCCAGGGGCAATCTACCTCTGAGCTACACCCCCACTCCTTTCTTTAAAAAAAATTATTTTTTTGAAAGAATATTTTGCTGAGTTGCAGAGGGTCTCACTAAACTGCTGAGGCTAGCCCTGAACCTAAGATCCTCCTGTCTTAGACACCCAAGTACTGTGATTACAGGCATGCACCACCACACCCAGCAGAAAATTTCTTCTTATACAGAGCTAGAAAGTAAATATTTTAGACTTGTGCCTGCCTCCCAGTTTCTGAGACATCTACTCAAGTCTGCTGTTACCCTGGGAAATCGGCCATAGACAATATATAAACCAATGGGGGTGGCTGCGTTCTAATAAAACTTTATTTATAATCACAAATGTGGATTCCATATCATTCCCATGGGTTGTAAAAACTGCTTGCCTTTTGATATTTCCCCCATTTAAAATGTAAAACATATCTTTAGCTCAAGAGTGGTGCAAAAGCAGGTGGTGAGCTGGGTTTTCTAACCTAATAAAATGGATGAGTAGTGTTTTCAGTTTTACATCCAGTCACACTATTTATTTATTTATTCATTTATTTATTTATTTTGCGGTACCGGGGATTGAACCCAGGGGTGTTCTACTTCTGTGCTACACCCCCGGCCCTATTTTTTAATGTTTTATTTTGAAACCGGTTCTCACGAAGTTGCGGAGGGCCTCACTAGGTAGAGAGACAGGGAGAGAGAAAGAGAGAGAGAGAGAGAGGGAGAGAGAGAGAGAGAGAGAGAGCTGAGGCTGGCCGCAAACCCGGATCCTCCGGTCTCCGCCTCCCAAAGTACTGGGATTACAAGCGTGCGCCACCACGCCTGGCTCTGTCACACTATTTATTATAGGACTAAGCAATTGTGACTCTGAATCTGACATACTAAAATCTCAAAATGAAAGGAAGTTAGGGAGAAAAGGTCCTTTAGCCACACTAGGACTGACAGAAAGTTATGCAAAGCAAGGACAATGTCCCCGATGATGACAAGAGGAGTATGTCCCCATCATGAGAAATTATCTTGGGGGCTCTGTAAATTACCAGCTACTTTTCTTTCTCTGAAACAATCAGGGGAATAACAAACGAAAGCATTCTTTGCCTACTCTATCCTCTCGCTTCTCAAGTTACCCTAAAAGGAAAACACAAAAAACAAAACAAAAAATATTCCTCCCTCTGCACCGAAAAAGAGGAACAGGAAAAATAAAGCCTTCTGCAGCCACCTAGACCTTGGATTGGATGTTTCAGTCCTACACACCTCCTCTCTGCAGGTTGGACAGTCAGTTGACAGGCACTGGGGATTGCATTTGGCTTCCAAGTCACTGGGCTGAGGACAGTATCTTACTAACATAAGAGAATTAAAACAAAGAAAGGCAAAATCACAATTGGGATTAATTAGCAATTCAACTGGCGTTGTCACTGTTAAAATGCTGGTGCATTTCTTCTGTTTTCTGTGCTCTGACTTATTTGCTGTGAATTCGAATGTCCATGAAGATGGCCAGTTGGAACACTGTAAAAATAGTCACCATCTCAAAGGAGCATCGAGAGATGAAATGCTCATCCCCACGGAATCGATGTCCTAAAATTGATGCCTACAGCTCAGAGGGCGACTCACGGGAGTCGCGGCCTACATGCTTGTCCTATTTTGTTTAGTAGAGAAAGAGCTGGCGTTGGTGTCTGGCGCTGCCGATTCACTGGAGTAAAGAAGGCACACACATGAATACGTGTCCATCTATGCAACTAAGTAGAAATGATTTTCCCTTTCAGCTTCATAATGGCTTAGTAAAAAATAAGTTGGGACTTCCCTATTGCAACTTTCACTTAGATTTATAGCAACTGTTTTATGTTTTTCAATGTCTTTTAATAGGTTTGCAGCATCTGAGCTGGCAATGTTTAATAAAGTCAATAAATAACCACATAATTTTGAATGTTGATGTCTCAGAAAGGTAACAAATTCACCCCTTGTGAGAAAAAAAAATATTTCATGGCACATGCATAAAAAAAGCAGGAGAAGAAATGCACCTACATTTTAACAGTTATAGGGCTGGTTGAATTACTACCACTTTTTAAATCACATGAAGCAATAAGAATTTACAATACAAGAAGATTGTCTCTGCAAAATGGATTGCAGATTTTGATCACAGCCACCAGCTTAATTCTGGACCACTACAGGGAGTGTGTAGTGAAATGAGAAAACGCTGTCAATCTTAGAGAAAATGCATACTAATTTCGATAAATTTATATGGGCTATGAAGTAAAATTTGATTAGTCCCCAGATCTCTAAGAAAATAAAAATGGAAAATACATAAATCGGAAGACACATTAAAGTTTAAGAACAAAGGGAATCAGTTGCTCAAAGCAGATGCACTAACATAGTGACACAAGAAAGTGGGGATTAGGAAAGTAAGAACAGAAATCAATTGGACATGTGAATCCTAGGATCTTCTGCTCAACCTCTAAACAATCAAGACCAGGTCTCATGAAGATTTTAGTCAAAATGAAACTTAGTTTAGTGTTTCACATCATGGACTCAGGAGCCTGGATCCAAACCCAAGTTCTGCTACTCACCAACTGTGTGTTTTGGGGCAAGTTACCTAACTTTTCTATTTCTTAGTTTCTTCATCTATAAATGGCATTAGTCCCTACTTTGTAAGGTTAGAAAAAGGACTCACTGAATTAATATTTGCAATATGCCAAGAACAGTATCTAATTAAGAGCAAAATTTAAATAAGTATTTGTTAGTGGAATAAGAGTTTGTGCCTCTTCACCCTTTATTATTGCTTCTCTGTGTACCAGCCAAGTCCCCTGGGTGATTGGGGTTACCCTTTAGGCCACCCCGAATTCCTCAAAGGCAAGTCCAGACTCCACCACATTCTCTCATCTCATTCCATAACCCCTTCCATTTCCCCTTGTCAAATCTAGCTTTCCCTATATTTCATTCTTCCAGTTTGCTAAATGTGATAAGCTACTAGTAATAGCTAACATTTTTCAAGTGTGAACTATGTTCTAGATACAATGCCAAGTTCTTTCCATATATTGATTCATTTGATTTAATTTAAACTTGTGGGGTAAGGACATTTCACCATCTTACAGCTGAGGAAAGTGATGTTCAGAAAGGTTAAGTAACTATACAGCTCACACAACTAGCAAATTGCAGACCAAAGGGCTGGATAAAGGCCACAGGGTCAGGCCTGCACTCCCAAGAACAGTGTACAGCCACCTCCTTCCTCTGAAAGTCTAACCAGGAGCCAAGGTGGAAACGTTCACCGATCTAGTGACATATATGCGTTTTAACAAAGGCCTCTGGGGTCAATGCCTACACTCCAAATTTCAATTCCACAGGAACCAATGGAGAAGTCTCATAGGGAAATTCTCAAATCATCCCCTCTTATCAACCCTATGCCTCATTTCTTCTGCAAAGCAGGTAGCCTTTTATAAAAGCTGGGACACATTGTCATGGAGCAAGAAACACAGAGGATGTTTGTGTCTCTTTCTTAATGGAGACAAGGCTTCCAACCCAAATCACATAATTAATTTGGCTTGCCTATTCAACGTGGAGCTATAGACCAAGCAGAAGTGTGTGTGGGTGGGGGAGTCTCTAACAAGGAAAAGTGTTAAGGATCTGACAGAAATGGGGTGGCTTCATTCCTTCCTCCCACTATCCCGCCCCCATCCTCACTCTTGTTAACTAGATAAAGCTTTGCCCTATTATGCTACATGCTCCCCAAGTGAGATAACAGATCGATACATAGAGAGATCGACACAAAGGTAGTTTCGTGTTATGGTTTATATGTGGAATGTTCTCTAGAAAATCTCATGTGTTCATTGGCAATGCAGCAAAGTTGGTGGCTGGAGAAAGTGGAGCCCTAGGGGTGTGATCTTAAGCACTCTTTCTGTCCCTGGCCCCCTCCTGTCTTCTCTCTGCTTCTGGCTACCCTGTGTTGAGCAGCTGTTCTCCACCACACCCTGCTGCCATGATGTTTCTGCCTTGGAGCCGCCCGACTATGGACTCAACCTCTGAACCCTGAGCCAAAATAAACATTTCCTCCTCTAAGTTATCCTTGTCAGGCATTTTGGTCACGGTTACAAAAAAAAAAAAAAACCTAACTAAAACAGTTCATATTTTAATTCACATTTAACTATACATTTTTCCACCGAATAGCTTTCTGATAACTGTGTAGCCTCATCAGATAAAAACCATTGCTTCTTTGTGCAGCATTCTACATTATTTGATCACCCTTCACAAGGAGAAAAACAAATAAAAAATAAATGTCATGCTTTTGAGGTAGGGAAGTAGCTGGCTGTCGAGGGAAAGAGGGACTGGAGTTAGCAAGGATGGATGAGTGAGCACGTCCAGGAAGCTGAGGGAGAGGCTGAGTCGTCAACATACTCCACTTGCGACCATTTTTCTAATCTTGGCATTGTGAAGTGTTACTTCCTGAAGTCTTCCCAGTGCCACTGTGTGCTGTAAAATCCCACAGCTCACAGATTTAGTTTCAATTTGGAAATAGTTGCTCAGGCATGAGTTTTGTGACAGGTAAAGTTTAAAAATGAAATTAAGGAAAGACAACTGGGCGTGGCGGCACAGGCTTGTAATCCCAGTACTTGGGAGGCTGAGACAGGAGGATCGTGGGTTCGCGGCTAGCCTCAGCTACTTAGTGAGACTCTGTTTCAAACCAAAGGATAAAAAATAGGGCTGGGAGTGTAGCTCGGAGGTAGAATGCCCCTGGGTTCCATCCCCAGTGCCACACAAAAAAGAAAAGAAAAGAAAAAAGAAATTAAGGAAAGGCATGCATACAGGTACCCGCCTGGCCCCATTGTATTTTCTACATACTAATCATTCATTTTCTTATCATTTATTATAGTGGGTTTAACTTTGAAGTTAATTCCCTTGCTAATTTTAGGATTTATGGCTTAGTCTTTGTTTAAAAAAGCCAGGCATAGTGGTACATGCCTACAATCCTAGTATTTGGGAGGCTGAGACAGGAGGATCGCAGGTTTAAGACCAGCTTCAGCAACTTACCAAGGGCTAGGGCTATAGCTCGGATACAGAATGTCCCTGTGTTCAATCCCCAGTACCAAAGAGAGAAAAAAAATCTGACTACATTATTAAAATTAAGGAAAGACAGCTGGACGTGGTGGCGCACACTTGTAATCCCAGTACTTGGGTGGCTGAGACAGGAGGATCACAGGTTCAAAGCCACCCTCAGCAACTTAGTGAGGCTTTCAGCAACTTAGCAAGACTCTGTTTTCAAATAAAAAATAAAATAGGTCTGGGGGTGTAGTCCAGAGGTTCCATCCCTTATTCCATCCCTTGTAAAGGCCCTTGGGTTCCATCCCTAGTATCACACACACACAAAAAAAAACATAAAAAATCTCAGTTGAAAAATATTAATCTGATGTTTTAAACTGTCCAAACATTGGGTTTGGATGGGCACATTATCAAGTCAATAAACTGGGTCTACTTTTTTAATGCATTCAAGAAAAACAAGATAAGCAATCGTTTTAAATTTCCAGCAGGTCAAATTCTCAGGAGGCTACACATGTCTTTAATTCTGGAAGAAAAATTGCCTGTACTAGAAGGAAACTAAAGAGGGGAATTCCATGATTTAAGTGTCTATGATACAGAGCATCTCGTTTAATCATTAGGCCCGGGCTCTGGGGAAGGTATTGTCAGCTACGTTTTGTGCATTGCTGAAGAAATCCAGGCACAGAGTGGTCAAACGGCCTGAGGACCACAGACCCCTGAGCAGACTGAGGAGCCCCTTTCCTCTCACGCCACTTTGTTCTTGCAGGCTCATTTTAGGGACTTCATGGGCACCCTCCGCTCTTTCTGGTCGAGGGACTTTTCACTCTGTTCTGTCCTCTTTGCCGCATTCTTCTCCTGGCTCCTTCCCATGCACAGATCTCTGGAGACCTTCCATGTCCAGCGTGTCTGAGATGACAGCTCTGTTTCACTCGCAACATGCTGTTTGCTTCATAGCAGTCGACCTTAGAAAATACGTATTTGTTTAGTTGTTTGCAGACTTCTTCCTTCACCAGCCGACTGGAATAAAAAAATAAATAAATAAAAACATCAAGAGCACAGTGTACCATTTGCTTTTGATAAATCCGGTTGTCCACTCAGCACCTGGCATCACACCTAATACTTGAAAGGCCCCTGGTGAGCATATTTTAATGGATAAAGGTTGGAAGAAACAGGAGGTAAAGAAGGAGGAAGGCAGAAGGGAGGGAGGACTGAGTCCAAATTCTGACTGATGGAGGGATGTTGGCTTTTGTTCAGTGTCAGGTCCAAGGTAGGGAGACCAGCTGTGTTCACTTAAGGCAGATAAGAAACTGTCATTAGACAGTGAGAGACAGGAGACCTTGCAGGGCCATGACCCTCCGCAGGAGCTGGAGGACAGGGTCCAGAGGCTTGCTGCCCGTTACCACCCAATCGGAGGAACTGTTCTCCCTGCAGGGAACCCCGTCCCGCCACACGACAGCCTGTTGGTCACCTGTGGTCCTCTCCACCCAGCAACCTGGTGGCCTCACTGTGGAGTCCAGCCTCTTTGTTCTCTTATCTTAGAGTGTTCTCCAATCACTCTCTTATTAATTAATTAATTTGTTTATTTAGTAGTACTGAGGATGGAACCCAGGGGCATTCTACCTCTGAGCTAGAACCCCAGCCCTATTTTATTTTATTTTTTTATATGAAACAGGTTCTCATTATGTTGCAGAGGGCCTCACCAAGTTGCTGAGGCTGGCCACAACCTGTGATCCTCCTGTCTCAGCCTCCCAAGTACTGGGATTACAGGCGTGCACCACCACACCCGGCTCATTCTTCTCTTTATTGCCTGGATAGTATGGCGCTTGCATTTACTAATCATCTTATCCTAAATTATATTAAATTTTTAGCATAATTTTAGCCTATCATGCTGTATTATTCTGTTTGATATTCTAATTGGTGTGTTTCTAATTTTAAGAAGTATTTGCAGCCTTTATTTGGCCTGCTTAAGATACTTTTTTTTTTTTTTGCATTAGCATGGGCTGCCAAAATGAAATACCATGGACGGGGGGGCTTAAACAATAGAAGTTTATTTCTCACATTTCTGGAACGTGGAAGCATGAGCTCAGGGTGCCAGCATGGTCGGGGGCTAGCGAGGGCTCTCGTTACGGCTTGCAGACAGCTGCCTTCTCACTATGTCCTGCCTTGGCGGGAGACAGTGTATGAAGGGGGAGAGAGCACGCGCATGCGTGCTCTGGTATCCCTTGTTATGAGGGTCCTCGTTCCATCATGGAGGCCTACCTGTCTGGATCTCATCGAACCCCATGTTCTTCCCAAAGGCCCCATCTCCAAATATCATCACGTAGGGGGTTAGGGCTTCAAGATAGGAGTTTGAGAATACAATTCAATTCATAGCATTTTTTAACTATTTTATGGCCATTTAAAAAACTCTTTCGTCCCACTTTTCTCTTTGTACCACTTGCTTATTAATATAGAACTCCATTTAAAACTTTATTATTTTTCTGCAGAACTAGGTATTGAATCCAGGGGCATTCTACCTCCGAACTACACCCCAGCCCTATTTTTTTTATTCTTTATTTTGAAACAGGGTCTCACTAAGTTGCAGAGGGCCTCACTAAGTAGCCGAGGCTGGCCGAGAACCTGAGATCCTCTTGTCTCAGCCTCCCAAGTACTGGTATTACAAGCGTGCACCACCATGCCCGGCTAATTTAAAACTTTAAATTACAATCATGTCTTCCTTTCTCGTCAATATTGTTGTTTTATTTTACTTTTCACTGTGTTTCTCTGCTTCGGTTCCCTTTGGTGACTCGGATTCGGGGAGTGGTGGGCGTAGAGATGGAAACTCTGAAGACATTCCTAGGCCTGAGAAATGGGGATCAGTTGTTTTTCTACCTCTACCTGATCATTCCTCACTTCAGAACCCACCTTCCCTCATCAATCATAGCAACAAGGAATACACAGTGATCTCCATCCCACTCCTTCTGCTTCGCCAACTCCAGGGAGCTCATCTGGGTTCCTGGAAGGGGCTCGTCCTCTCACGTCTGTCTACTCCTTGCAGGAAGAGCAACATGCTTGCATGAAGAGACTCAACACACAAGACAGTGGCTGAGACATCACTTACCTCACAGAAGGGAGAACAGACAGCACAGAATCATGAGCACCATCGTGCACCCGAGAGGCCATGACTACAGCCTTAACCTAGAGCCAAGAGACAGCAGAGTGAGCTACTCCATCCATCCAAGGAGGAATCCTCCATGGGGGGTTTATAGGAGACCTGTCATCCAGCCTAAGATTGCCTCATCAGTGTCCTGAGACTAGAACATTCCCTTACAATGGATGCTGGGTACCAAGGTGTTGCTGGGTCCCAAACTATTTTTCCTTATTTTTTATTTTATTATTTATTTATTTAGAACTGGGAATTGAACCCAGGGGGATTCTACTTCTGAGCTACACCACCAGCCTTTTATATTTTTATATCTTATATATAAATATAATATAATATTACATATATATAAATATAATAAATATATCTGTTGGTTCTCTTTCTCTGGAGAACCCTGAATAATATATCTAGTGTATTAATTAATACACGCTAGTTATCTCATTTGGCATATACCAGTTAAAATAGTACCTAACTCATTGGGTTTTTTGAGAACCTTAACTGAGAAAATAAATCAAAAGAGTTTACCTACAGTATCAGTGTTCCACACACACTAACTTTCATTATTTAATAGTTCTAGAAATTTATTTGAAAACCTTCACAGCAAATTCAAATAATTTACAGCATTCATTCAATGTTCTGTTAACTCTCAGGGTAGTAGCTCACAAGTGCTCTAGGAAAACCACATCTGGATGACATCATCGTGCCAGGTTGAGGCATATTCTTTTTTCTGTAGGCAATGTGTTGTGTTGTCTATTTTGGGGATCACACAGGTCAAAAGAAGAAACCAGGTCAGAAGGATATTGTGAATGTTTACCTGTTACTTTTCTCTGGAGCTCCTGGTAAGGTTTCAGGTTGCCACATTCTGAATTTTTTTTTTTTTTTGGTGGTCCTAGGGATTGAACCCAGGGTCATCCTACCTCCAAGCCACACTCCACACACACAGACAGATTTTATTATTTATTTGGAAACAGGGTCTTGCTAAGTTGCTGACAGCCTCACTAAGTTGCTGAGGCTGGCTTTGAACCTGAGATTCTCCCATTTCAGCCTCCCAAGTACTGGGATTACAGGCATGTGCCACCATGCCCAGCCATATTCTGAGTTTTATATCAAAACTTTCCATCTGCCCCTGGTACTAAAGAATGCTCGCCATATTGGGTGTTTGTTTTGTTTCGTTTTTTGGTGCTGGGGATTGAACCCAGGGCCTCGCACATGTTAGGCAAGCACTCTACCACTGAGCTACACCCATAGTCCTATGTTGCATTTTTGGCCAAGAGAAACAGGGTGAGGGTACAGAAGCCAGGACATGCTGAGGATGAGGGGGGTGGAGGGTATGTTCTTTCACCTATACACAGCAAAGTGCAAAGCCAGCCCATCTCACTGAATCAAATGAGATGAGTTCTAACAATACCTAAGGTATGTTTTTCCAGTGGTCATATTTTTAAAGCACACTTTCAAAAATTCTGTGAGAAAACCTCCAGATAGGTTGTTCTATTTTCTTTCATGGTTCAGACATATGCCTTTTATAGTTCGAAAAAATACAAGTATTTCCGCTTTTAGTTTTAAGCCACCACAAAGGTGTACATCACTCAGCTGCCTCTTCTCCCCGTCCCCTTCCCCAGGAGCTATGCGGTTGTTATTCATTAAGTTCCAGTGGGTTTTATAAGCTTATTATCAGAAGGAGGCTCGATCAACCTTTCTAAGGCCTTTCGGGTATTTGAAGATCAGAATGCGCACACATAAAATGGGAAAACCATTTCTTTGATGCCTTTCCAGGTCATTCTGCATGGCCACCACTATGTTTGAACAATGAAAGTGCGAGAAGAGGGGAGAAAAATAACTAGGCCGGATGAATACGCTGGCCCTTCACACCATGCTTTTTGCCATGAAAATGTTTCAAAACCTTTAGGCATTCCATGTTTGAAAAAAGTAACAATTGTTCTCCATCCGCAGCATCCATCTACATACAGATTTTAATGCTAACCAAACAATGCATGAACAGATCAAAGTTCCCTGACGATTCAGTATAGAGCAAGATTTTCTTTAAAGTCAAGAACAATAGCAAAATTCAGACTAGCAAGGTGTCTTGGTTTTAATAAATAATGTAAATGAGAGAATTGATTGGACACTGTTTTGCACCACTTAACCAAATATCAGCAACCAAAGAAGCAATATAATCCATCTTGCAAAAAGAAATAAAAGCTTTATTAATATGGTTAAAGACTAAACCATTAATTCCATGGGATGTTCAATGTATGAAGAAATACAGATTACCTTCGGCAGAACATATCTTTCTGTGTTTTATTCTTGTCTTACCTTTGCTTCACCTTTAAATATTTTGATAAACATGCCAGAAATGATTAGGAATAATTTTGTCAACAACTAAGAAAACAAACCTAGTCTTATTAAATATTAATGTACCGTGCACTGCTTTAACATTAAAAATAAAAGCGGTGTTTTTATCCAAATATGCAATTGGACAAAAAGTGCAAATTTAATTCAGCTGGGATTTGGGAGCTCTGCAGCTTTAAATAAACATCTGGATTTTCTTTTAACCAAATGCATTAGTCGCTTTTTAAACCACATACAATGAATATATTTAAATAATGTTTAAGAGTATGGGAAACAGGAGGGTTTTATAGAAAGACAATTAGAAAGAAATGAGGCTGATTTTTCTTGTGTGTTCTGTAAACTTACTCTGAAAGCAATTAAATTAAATATTTAACAATATTTTTAGCATCCATGGAACATATGTATGTCAGGGTTCAAATTTCAGACGCCAGCAAGAAAAAAAAATTGCTGCATGGTCTTAAATTGACTTAAACTCTTTATGCTTCAGTCTCCTCATTGATAAAGGAAAAATAGGTTTTTCATATGTTTGTGAAGATTGAAAGAGATAATCTGTGTGGAGAGTTTAATATAGCATCTGACACACTGTAGAGTCCATGGTACCTTCTGGCTGCTGTCCTTGTTATTATTGTTATTGTCATAATTGCCTTTCAAGTTTTACTGAGCTTGTTAAAAAGTCAATGTTTTTACCTAATATCAAGCAACCAGTGTTATTAACTTTTAAGTAATAGGATGGTAATTAAAAACTGGGTAATTTAAAATGGATAAACAGACCTTTTGGAAAGCCATCACACAACCTTTAATGCTACAACTACATGCAGATAAATGTACTTAGAAGAGGTGAAATACAACAGCAAGATGAGAAAAACAGGACAAAATGTGTTAATAATTTTCTACTGAATTAGGAGAGTTGTCACACTATAAACATGCACAGTAGTTAGTGTGTTGTATGCCGGCAATGCAAATATTTTTATGTTCAGCCTCTCGAACTTTTCTTTTTCCATTTGTGAAGAAGGAAAGACTAAAAGCATCAATGGGACAATTGACTTGGTGCTGATGACCACATGTTAAGCTCTTAGGAACAGCCTGCGAGAGGCCTTTGAATCCTTACAGAGTTATGCTGGTTAGAAATCCTCGGGGATTAGCTGCTCATTGACAGCTAAGCCTGGGAAATGTCTTGAGGGTTACATTTGGTACCAGTTCTTGTTAATAAATGTTAAAAATACTTCTCTAGAAAATTAGATACAAATCCTGAGCAAACCAAAATCCAGTTCTGAGAACAGCTTTCAAGTTGGGGAGGTTTTCTATCTGTCTCATGGAGTACAGGATGCATTCACAGCAATCACATTTAAATATAAAGACCCCATGGAGCACTCAATACTTCCTTATGTGAATTTTGGTGGGCAAAAAAAAAAAAGGTCTTTCATGAGAAACAATCTCAAACTACTCCCCTCCACTCAGAATTCATAATTATGCTTAATCTGCTGCTCCTCTTGGCTCACTTACAGGTCCTGTTGGCAGGTAATGAATGCAAAATCATTTTAATGGGGAGTCCCCCGGGAGCGAAGCAAAAGTTTTGAGCATTTACCCTTTCACAATAAAGGAGAGCTAGCTGTTGTATGCCCTCAGCTCTGGGGCCACAGCTCCCCGGAAGCAGCCATATGCTTGGATGGCTTCAGGTCAGCAACCTGGAAAGGGCAGGCAGAGTCTGCAAAGGATGGTCTTGGCGTGGGAATGGGGAGCCAAGAGCTCCTCAACCGTGAGGCTGGCCAGCAACAAAGTCAGACAGGAAAGCTCTGGTGAGATAGGGCGATGCCTGGCATAGCGCACTCCCGTCTGATTCCTTTCAGCAGAACGATGCCCCCAGGGGCAAGTGCTAATGAGAGCAGGGCGCTTGAGAGGGGAGATGCTTGGCTCCATCAAAGAATCCATTCAAAGCTATCCCTTCTCTGCCACCCACTCAGCATCTGCCAAAATGGCTTAAGTTACGACCCTCCCCGCATACCTAAAGGTATGGTTACTTACAGACCCACCTGCCAGTCTGAGCAAGAGTACATTTCTCAGTGTGCATGTGTGTGTGCACGCGCGTGTATGTCATTGACATTTGGCTGTGTGTTTTGTTTGTGTCTATATGTACTTTCGATTTAGAATGGATTTGATGGAAAGGCAAGGCTACCAATTCCAAAGAAAGCTCTTTGTTTTTATCAAAATCATCCGCTCATGTATTCATCGACTCAACCAATTAAACAAACATTCTTGAGCGTTTGACGCATTAGAGTGCAGGTCACCTGTGCCCTTCTAAAACGTAAAGCTGTTATGAAAGGAACTTCTATAAATATTTTTTAAATATTCATTCTTAAGAAGACAGCATTTTACAGAGTCACTACGTGTTTTGCTTTCTTCTGGGAAAAAATATCTTTACCAACAAAATGTATTATTTTTGTTCTTAATTTCTGTAGCCCCCTTAACCCTATAAATAACATGTGTGTGTACACACACATTTATTCATTAATAAAATTATTTATAGCTGGGCATGGTGGTGCATGCTTGTAATCCCAGTACTTGGGAGGCTGAGATAGGAGGATTGCAGGTTCGTGGCCAGCCTCAGCTACTTAGTGAGGCCCTCCACAACTTAATGAGATCCTGTTTCAAAATAAAGAGTAAAAAAAATAGGGCTGGGGGTGTAGCTCGGAGGTAGAATGCCCCTGGACCCCCAAAAATTATTCATTATAGCTGGGTGCATGCCTGTAATCCCAGTACTTGGGAGGCTGAGATAGGAGGATTGCAGGTTTGAGACCAGCCTCGGCAACTTAACAAGGCCCTCTGCAACTTAGTGAGACCCTGTTTCAAAATAAAATAAGACTGGGGGTAGCTCAGAGGTAGAATGCCCCTGGGTTCAATCCGCAGTACTAAAAATATTATTACACACCTGCTAGATGCTGGACTCTGAACTAAATGTTAGATGTGGAAAGATGAGTGGGACCCAGACTTCCTGAAACTCTCTGAAAATAGGAAGATGTGCACAGTCAACATGTGCAATGCTAGGAGGTATTAAAGACTCCAAGAGTACTGTGTCTTAAGCACCAACACAGCCCAAAAGAAGAAGTGACCTTTTGCACCCAGAGGGTCTTAGATAGGAAAAGATGCCTGACTTGGATCTCACTGTTATACTTTGATTTTAATCAAGAACACCAATTAACAATGTGCTCTCTGAATTTCTCTTCAGCATGTTTATTTTATTGTGTGCATACCCCATAACACAGTCATGGTTGGAAGGCTCATGGAGTAATGAAAAGGGCAATAACCACATGTGAGTAGGGGCCACAGAGCTCTGGACTATTCTAGTGCACAGGTCAGCAATCAGGACTCCAAAATGTGCCATTTTTACCTGGAAAACCTGCAGCCCTCGCCATGAATAGGAAGACGTCTAGGATCACTTGCTAGGATCCGGAGGCACTTTAAAATTCTACAGACACCACTAGTTCAATATTCAATTAAAGAGCAAAGAAGAAGAAAGCCCCAGATCAGAAGAGCCCATTTTAAATCATCTCTGGGAAATGTATAGAAATCCAGGTAGGAAGAAGAGCACAAGGTGATAGTTTTTCATAACAGGGAACATTTATGAAATATTTTTAGGAACTGGTATTTTTGTAATAATAGCTGGCTAGAGGCTATCCAACGCACACACTCGTTTCTGAACAACAAATGGTAACAAGTGGCAGTTAAAGATCCTCCTGTGTCTGTCTGCTCAGGTGGCCTTCGTCTAACTGATGCACATTTCTAGGACCCTGGCAGTTTGTCTATCCCTTTGTTCAACAAACATTTACTGAGCTTGTGTTCCATGCCAGGCACTGTGTATGGCCCTCGGGAGCTCACAGTTAAATGGGATTGGTCAAAAATTATTTGTATTAGACAAATTGTAATATGGAGCAAAAAAGTATAACAATAAAAGTATGAACAATGTGTAGCTTTATTACTACTAATAACAAAACCACTGGATTAAAATAAGAATCCAAGAGTCCACACTGATTTAAACATTAGTAAAGGGCAGGGAAAGCCAACAGAAGGAGTGACTAGCCTTGGGTGGGTGGGAGAAAGAGGTTTCCGACAAGGAATTAGTGTGGAAGCCTGGATAGAAGGGCTCAGCGGTCCCCAGTGCAGCATCAGCTTGGCTCCAGTTTAGAACGTGGGAGACTGTCTTCCTCCACTGCTCTCTCACTCGGCTGCTGCAACTTTCTCAATGGTTTGACCTCTACAGGACCTGAATGGTGTTCTTTGAATGTGGGGTCTTGGAAACCAAAGAACAGTTGAGTCAAATCCAAACAACGTGGTGGAGCTCTATACAGGTTTCTAAAATATCCTATAGGATAAGTCCAGGTGCTATCTTCTAATCACCAACCCTACTGCACCAGGAAATGCTAAGTGCTAAGCCGAGCATGGTGGCACACACCTGTAAATACCAGTACTTGGGAGGCTGAAATAGGAGGATCATAGATTTCAGGCCAGTCTCAGCAACTTAGCGAGGCCTCCAGCAACCTAGTGAGACCCTGTTTCAAAATAAAAATAAAATAGGGCTGGGAGTGTAGTTCAGAGGTAGAATGCCTCTGGGTTCAACCCCCAATACCATACTAAAAAAAAAATGCTAAAGCCAAGCGTGGTGGCGCACACTTGTAATCCCAGTACTTGGGAGGCTGAGACAGGAGGATCGCAGGTTTGCCGCCAGCCTTAGCTACTTAGTGAGACCCTCCACAACTTATTGAAACCCTGTTTCAAAATAAAGGGTAAAAAAAAAAATAGGGCTGCGGGTGTAGCTTGGAGGTAGAATGCCCCTGGGTTCAATCCCCAGTACCACGAAAATAAATAAATAAATAAATAAATAAATAAATAAATTGCTAGGTGCTTCTCGCCATTGACCCATTAGTGAAAAGGATTCAGTTTGCATTGTTTTTCTCCCCTGAAGTGTCCCCTCTTTGAGGTTCACACTTATTCTTACCAAACTAAGACTAATCTCTCAGTAATGGTGCTGGAAGAGCCTCCCGGAGGAGCCCCCCTGCATTGCCTATTTCCTAAACACAGCTTCTCCCTAGGAAGGTCTCTATTTGCTGCCATCTCCCGCTGCTGCTGCTGTGTTTCCGTGATGATCTTTTTCCCTCCCTTGTTTCCCCCACATTCCTGTACTTTGTAACACTGCCGAATCACAAATACATCGCTGAGCTTGGTGAGCAAAACCACAGCTTTGCCTTATTGTCTGTTGTTCTTTGCTTTGAGTTTGTGGAAAAGTCAGGGCTGGACGTTATTTTCACTCAAGCGCTAATGAGGTGTCTTACCCTGAGATCCAGGGCCGCACGTCTCCTTGTTTCTCCTTTGTAATGCTTTGTTTTTTCTTTTGCTTGCCTGTCTCCCATCTCTTAGCCCTCTGAGAGGGTGAGATGCAAATATGTATGATGATATTCACCCACACACACAATACTATTTGTTCATAATCCTGCTGCAAATTTCTGGTCCTTCTGACAAACTACACACCAGAGCCACATTGACTTTCGTTCTCATCCTTGAACTTGTCCAGGTATCATTGTCTTTATCCCATGTACTGCTAGTTCTCCCTCTCCCACATGTCACCAATCCCCAAAGCTCTGCATGGCTGGCTACTTCTCGTCATGAGGATCTTAGCTTTAAAGGTCTTCTAAAACATGATGTCCCGCCAGGGCTGGGTCAGAGAATGTAAAATATCAGTCTGGAAAAATCTCTTGGTGCCAGAAAGTAAGGAAGTGCTCGATCGATGATGGGGCCATGTCCAAAAGGAGACAGGAGCTGGCATGAAGGAGCTCCCACTGGCCAAATCTGGGACATTCTGATCATCAAAATAAATAATAGTAAATGATTCAAACTGTTGAATAAAATATGAATCCAAGAGTCCACATCGATATAAATAAATCAAGAAAAGAGAAAGCCAAGCAATAAATGTGGAAGGAATGACGGGATTAGAAAATTAGCATTTGTAAACTACCATCGTAATAAATGATTCAGGCAAGAATTATGGGAACTATAATTATAGAACTAGTGGGTGGAAAAAAAACTAGTGGATAAAAGTTTGGGAAGTAAAGTAATAGGGTATTGACAAACTCTCACCTCAAAAGATACTTACAAGTTATAAAGGGAAAATGGTGATTTTACAGTAAAGAAACACTAACCTTGATCAAAACTAAGATCATTGGTAATAGAACGGACTGACATCAGGTGCACCCTTATATGATACCCCACATTGCTTCCATGGTACTCTTACCAAAAAAAAAAAATGCAGACTTTCAATCTAATCACAAGGAAACTAAAAAACATATCGTAAAATATTAGCTTGTATACTTCAAAAATATCAAGCTCAAGAAACACAAGAAAATCTGAGGAGCTGTTCCAAATTAAGAGAGACTAGAAGGACATAAGAACTGAGTACCACATAAGTCCCAGTGTTTTCTTTTGAAAAAAAAAAAAAGATGTTTGGAAAACTGGTTAAAACTGAATAAACTGAATAGGATCTGTAGATTGGGTAATAGTATTGTATCATGCTGTTTTCTGATTTTGATAAGTATAGGGTTGCTACATAAGAGAATGCTCTTTCCTTTAGAAATTGGAAATTTAAGTATTTAGAGATAAAGGAGCATTATATCTGCAATTTATCTTAAAATGGTGCAGAAAAAAGGAATCAAGAGAGAGAGAGAGATTGAATGAGAATAAGAATATGAATATGAATATGAGTATGAGCTAGGCATGATGGCATATGCTTGTAATCCCAGAACTTGGGAGGCTGAGACAGGAGCACTGCAGGTTCGAAAACAGCCTCAGCAACTTAGTGAGATTCTCCGCAACTTAGTGGGACCATGTTTCAAAATAAATTAAGAAAAAATTAAATTAGCCAGGCGTGGTGGCGCACACTTGTAATTCTAGTACTTGGGAGGCTGAGACAGGAGGATCGCAGGTTCGAAAACAGCCTTGGCAACTGAGCGAGATCCTCTGCAACTTAGTGGGACCATCTTTCAAAATAAATTAAAAAAAAATTAAATTAGCCGAGCGTGGTGGCGCACGCTTGTAATCCCAGTACTTGGGAGGCTGAGACAGGAGGATCGCATGTTCGAAAACAGCCTCAGCTACTTAGTGAGGCCCCCTGCAACTTTGTGAGACCTTGTTTCAAAGTAAAGAATAAAAAAATAGTCAGAGGTTGAATGTCCCTGGGTTCAATCTCCAGAACGCCCCCCCCACACACACAAATTAAATTAAATTAAAATACAGCTGGGGGTGTGGCTCAGAGGTAGAATGTCCCTGGGTTCAATTCCTAGTACCCCCCTACACACACACACACACACACACACACACACACACACTCAACACAAAAGAGGAGTAATATAGTAAAATGTTAACATTGGGGAGTCTGGGTGAACAGTTCTAGTCTTAAAACTTTTCTACAAATCTGGAAAAGTTTGGGGGAATAAAGGGGGTTCCTCCCTGGCCACAACCACTCTTCATGTTTTCCTATTTCAGTCTTCTGAATTCCATCTGCCACTGTTTGATATGATTCCTGACTTTTGTATAATTAGTTTAAGCATATTTTTTTTTGCCTTCCCCATTAGAATGCAAACTTTCTGGGGGCAAGAAAAAAAAAACATGTCTGCCTTACCTCTGAGATAAATCATAACTAAAACTGCTATTTCTGACCCAAAGTCTCCTTAACTGTCTCGCTCCATTTAGCATTGCCATCGGGGTTAAGGCAATCTTATGTCTAGCTGAAAGGAGCTGGGATCCTCCTAATTGGAATCTCTCTTCCCTTTTTACGCCAGTGCAGTTCACTTACCAACTCACCACACTGGTACTGCTTACTGATGCCAATCAGATGCCCTGAAATGAGTCCACTGGCTTCCCTTCAAATTAGAACAAAATTCGGTCTCGACCATGGTCTGGGAGGCCCCTGGCTCCCTCTTAGATTTTTTTCTTCTGCCGTTCTCTTCTGTTGGCTCAGGATCACTTAAATAGCTGTTTCCTGAGCTTCCGATGCTTTCTTTCTGCCTTCTCCCCATTCACTCATATCCCTTGCTCAACGATCTCCCCCAGCACTCTCCCTGATCTATGTAAGTAGCCTTCCCTCCCTTCCCAAATATTCTTGCCCCTTAATTTGAATCCTTTGAGAGTAAATTACCATTTGCTTCTAAATATTTTATCTCTTATTATTGCCTGAAATATCATTAAATTTGTATTTATATGCATGTTCCTCTCTGTTACAAGAAGGGAAATGTGGTCAGGGTAGGGATTTTGTTGGAGTGTTGAGTACTCATTCCCAGCCTAGGAACGTGGAAGATGCTCAATTAATTCATATTAAATGAATCAACACTAAATGCTTGCTTAATGCTTGCAATAAATATAATAATAGAATGCTTATAAATAAACATACTTGTGTCAACTGAACTCATACTGCAGGTCATTATACCATTTAACTTGGGCAATAACTTATGGCAAAGACTTATTTCCTCAAAATCAATATTCTCTAAATAAAGTATGTCTTTTTTCTTTTTTGTGGTACTGGGGATTGAACTTAGGGGTATTCTACCTCGAGCTACACCTCCAGCCCTCTTTTATTCTTTATTTTGAAACAGACTTTTGCTAAGTTACCACACACTGGCCTCGAACCTGCGATCCTCCTGTCTCATCCTCCCAGGTACTGGGATCACAGGTGTGTGCCACCGCACCCAGCTAAGAATGTCTTCTTTAGTAAAGCAATTTTTATAGCTACCAAGGTTGGGCCCAGACTTTTTGATGAGAGTTACAAATGTCTTAGTGGTAATCACAACTGTTGTGTGAGACCTCAACGGTCCTATAATCACGAGATCACATGATTTACCCCTGGTGAGGTTGTCAGGCTTCTAAGGGTCTGTTGACACTCCATGGCCACAGGTCTAGCATGGTCAGGATGGTCACCCTGTGAAGGCCCACCTGAGCTGGCCACTTGCGGCCATGACACATCTACCTTTTCCATTGATGCTCCAACATCTCAAAACACTCTTGGCATTCCGTGAGAGGTTCCTTATTTTCCCTCCATAGTTTGGGGCAGAGAGAAATAATTCCTGTGGAAAGCATTACAGTGATATAAGTTTCCCAGAAAACAATTTTCCCCCTCTGGCCTTTCTCAATTCCTCTTTAGGAAATTTTTCCCACATCGATAGTAGTGGGACAAAACATCTGTGCTTAATACTCAAAAGTCACCAGGGCTTATATTCAAATTGTTGCAATCCCAGAGTGTGGAGGGGGGGATATAAGCCTATAATCCAGTAGCACTGAAATCCCTTAACTCCTTCCTGCCCTGTTGCTTCATGTTATATGAAAACATATCAAGGCCTTATAGTCTGGTTCTGCTGATGATCAGGAAAACATACAATTACCTAAGGAGTCAGGCTGGCATATTACAAAGGGTTTTAGAGATATGTAGATTTTGTTTCTAACCCTAGTTTTACTCCTCTGTCTGACTTAACAAGTGGCCTTGGTTACAAAATTTAATCTCAGCAGTCTTTTGATTTTTCAGAGGCTTTAACATTTGCCTCAGAAGGATCTGGGCAGGATTAAAAGAGGAAACAGATGTGTGCCACCCAGCGTGGAGGCTGACACACAGTCAATGGCCATGGGTTGGAGCATGCCCATCGCATCAGCCCGGCACACAGAAGGACGGATGGGGAAACGAAAGCCGGCAAAACATGAGCTACAAGCGCCTTCCCCTCGCTACTGATTCCAGAACCACTCCATCCCCCAGATTTCACAGAAATCATTACATTGATGAGCACTAAAATTTATCTGTGTGAATGATTTAAAACTGCATCACATCTACTCATATTCATTTCCAGAGAAGTTTTAGGGATGAATCTTATAGATTCATACATATTCTTTCATTATATATATATATATAAGAATATATATATAATATATATATATATATATATATATTCTTACAGAGATAAAAGAAACAAATGCCCAAATAAAAAACAAAAGAGAAAGAGAGAGAAAGAAAATACAACTTTCTTTTCTGTTTGAAAAAGTCTCATTTCAGTTGGAAAGCCTAACATGCTAGCAGGTGGCTCTTCCAGAAAGAAAAAAAAAATAATTCTAAATTGAAATGGAGATCTCTGATTAATATATAAATCTGGGGCCATCCACAACAGTCACTTATTTGACTCTGACTGTTTGATATCTAAAGAAAACATGTATAAACTGAGATGATACAACAGGTCATCCTAACAACTGGGGCAATCACTCTTCCCAATCCCATTGTTTATTGCAGAAACTTACAGATATGCCTCAAAATCTGCATTTTTCTTCTAATTTTTCTTCTATTCACAATGGACTACATTTCCTGGTTCCCCTTGGAGTTAGCTACAGACTAAACTTTACTCAGTGGAAAGTGAGCAGAAATGAAGCACATCCCTTTCAGGCATGGTCTAGAGCAAGCTCCCACTAACTGCTTCCAAGTTTTCTTCCTACTGGCTATAAGAATGGAGAAAAACTCTAAGGAACCTTAGAAACTACTAGTTGCAGATGGCGGTGCCTCTCTAAACCTGAGTCCCTGAATGATTTCAGGAGCCAGTAATTCCTGTTCATCTGCCCTGCCATGTGATCATGAAACAGACTTCTAATTTATTAAGTCTTAATACATTTGGGGGTCAATTTGTTACAGAAGTTATCCTGCTCTTTTAATACTGCAAAGAAATGATCTTTATCAATTATCCTAAATAGAAGTGAGAGGACTATAAAATCAACCAATGTCAAAGTGGGTACTCAGTGTACACGCAATTCTTAAATGGTCTGGGTTTTGGTTTTTTTTTTAGTATTCATATCCTTAAAATATTTCCAGACCAAATTTGGGGATTTTTCATCAGTATTTATTTTCTCGCATTTCATAGTCCCTCAATATACAATGCACTGAGCACTGCTTTAGCTAATACTGAGATATATGATCATCATATTAATTTCCACACTTCTATTATCCATCCTAAATAGAGTTATTCTTTAAAATTGTTTTCATGCAATACACATGTCAAGAATCTGCATCTATATGAAGAATTACTCCAGGGTGGGGCCAATGTTATCTACGAACTTCTAGTACACAGAACAATGCCTGGCATGTAGGGATTCTCAGTAAATACCAAGCCCTTTGCAATTGAAAAAAAAACACATAATCATGCGAAGTGGATTTCTGTACTAATTCAGAGTTTCTATTCATTTAGTCAATTAATGACATATAGTGTGCATAAAATGTTGCACAGCGATAATATGGGAAGTTCAAAGAATGGGATAAATGGAAAAAGAAACAAAAGAAATGGCCCTGTCTTTGAGTAATGAGCCCTGGGCAAGGACTCAGGAGTACTGAACATCAGAGGTACTGAGCTGGAGTTTGCAACCCCAGCGAAAGGCAGGGACTCACTGAGGAAGCCATACTCCTCTGGTTTTGTGCCTAGTACATATGCACACCTTGCTGTTCTGTTGCTGCTCTTAAAGGCTATTTTAAGACTCAGCAGCCTTTAAGTCTTTTTTTAAGGAGCTTTCCTAAGCCTTTTTGTTACACAAAGAAAAAGCTGTTTCTCCAAAAATAAAGAGTTGCTGAAAGCCAGAGCTTTTGATTTAACAGAAAAAATCCAAACTCATTGATTTTAATCAACGCTAAAATGGGAGATCTCAGGATCTTAGGTTTTATACATTTCTTAACATCTAGTGTTTTAGAGAATATTTAATTAAATCAGCTAACCTGGAAAAAAATACACAAGGAGAAAATACGGAGAAATATCTCAGGGCTTACATAGAGGATTCTTTGATTCATTGCAAAAGCTGCAGGTTCATGGGCCTATAATCCAAGAAAAATTAGCTCATTCATCTTTAATCATATGCATAGATGTGCCTCTCATATTTTTACCCTGCTCATGCTAATTCATAACTGCCAATCAACTTTTAAAACCTTGATTATGTCTGATGGTTGTGGTGAGTTTAGTGGGTCACATTCTAAAACCTCCTGAAAATCATTATAGTCCCTTCAACGTCAATGTTCACCACCTAAACGGAATCTTCATTCTAAATTCATATTACCTTGCTTGTTACAAGTCAATATGAAGAATGTTGTAATTACTATGAAATTAATACACACTTTTAACACATGAAATTCATTTAAAAAAGGAATTGAACAATGCCAATTAGGAAAAGAATTTAAATGTTAAGTTTCTTTATCATCTTAGAAGTTTTAGTAACTTGTTTTCTCCATGTAGTATGGAAGAAAAATTATTTGCTAACGTTTAAAACTCCTGAAATAAGCCGGGTGTGGTGGCGCATGCTTGTAATCTCAGTACTTGGGAGGCTGAGACTGGAGGATCTGTGTTCTCAGCCAGCCTCAGCTACTTAGTGAGGCTCTCAGCAACTTAGCGAGACTCTGATTCAAAATAAAGAATAAAAAATAGGGCTGGGGGTGTAGCTCGAAGGTAGAATGCACCTGGGTTTAATCCAAAGTACCGCAAAAATAAATACCCTGAAATATTCCCAATTTTTTTTTGTACAAGGAATTGAACCTCTGGGCTATACTTTCAGCCTTTTTTATTCTGTATTTTGAAACAGGGTCTCATTAAGTTGCTAAGGTTGGCCTCGAACCTGTGATCCTCCTGTTTCAGCCTCCCAAGTACTGGGATTACAGGCATGTGCTGCCACCCCCAGCTAATATTCTGGGTTATATACAACATCTCAACCTTGCTACTAATGGCCCAGAAATCTACTCCAGCTCTTCAGCTTAGTAACCACATGTGGATATCTCCACATTTCCTGTCTGTTTTTGAAAGCAAAATGATCAGCATGACCTTCTATAGGTAAACATATTGTTTCTAGTTTTTGTTTGATGAGTTTCAATCAGTTTTGTTTATTGAATAAAGTATATATCACATAATTTAACATTGTAAATGTGTTTAAAATGTTATAATGAAACATTTTGCTCTTTTATTTTCCTAACCTATTGTCTCTACCTCCCAGGGACCCAGTTTTATTTACTTCTTGCATACCCTTCCAGAATTTCCTTATAATACACAAACAAGTACAAAAACTTATTATTTCCAGTTGTTTTTACATAAATGGTCACAGGCTCTATACACTCCTTACTGTCCCCATCTTTATCCTTCAAGAAAGACTATGAATATTGCACGTAAATTCTGATGATATCCTTCAGACATCCCTCTCCAAAAAAAAGAGAGAGAGAGAGAGAAAGAGATAGAGAGAGGGAATTTTCTTATTATTTAATTATTTAGAGAAGAAGAAAACAGTGAAAAGCTATGAGGGGTAAAGACTAAGACGAAACAATTCTTTTTTTTTTCCAAGGCTGTACAAGCAATCATTAATTGAAGATGACACTTACTGAGTACTTGCTATGACTTGTGCACTGGGTAGGCAATGACATAGTGATGAAGAAGAGACAAGGCCCCTGCCATCAAGGAGCTTCATTCAGCAGGGCATGGTGGCCCATGCCTGTAATCCCAGTACATGGGAGGCTGAGACAGGAGGATCACAGGCCTAAGGTCAGCCTCAGTAACTTAGTGAGACCCTGTTTCAAAATAAAAATAAAAGGGGATGGGGGTGTACCTCAGAAGTAGAATGTCCCTGAATTCAATCCCCAGTACCACAAAATAAGACGTTTGCATTTCAGCAAAGACGCATGAGGTGTACTATTCATGCAAACTGCACATGATGCATATTTATCCTTTATTTCTTTCAATTAGAGAATTAAAATTGGCATATTTCAAAAAAAGTGTAGTCATCATTCTAACCCACTTCAATTGATGGGCTCATATCTCTTAAGGACAAAAGGATGTGTAGGCTTGTAATAGTTTACAAATATCTTTTTATAGACTATGTTTTTTAAAAAGTTAAGGTATCTAAATATGTCAAAGCGACGAATCCAGTGAACTTAAAATATTTTCGGCTGTTCCTTCTCCCTGCTCCTCCATTTGTGTTCGAAAAAAAGATTCTGTATATAGATAAATCTGTAAGTATATGTGGAACAAAATAATGACTATTTTTATATCAGGTATGAAAAGCATAAAGTTGAATCTCCAAAGGCAAAGTCTGTTTTCACAAATTTGTTTCAGCCTGAGAATCACATTCTAAAGTTTGTTTTTTAATCTCCTTGTGTTCACTACTCTTTCCTATTGTCACCTTTTCCCAAAGGAGGGGTAGCAGGAGAGAAGAAATATAAAAGCTTTAAAAAATAAAACTATTCACATCTCAGGATAAGTAATTGTCTGGCCTTAATCTAAACTACCCTATGAGCAGAATGTTCAGTGGATTCTAACTGCAATGAGATTTGTCTCTGGCCATCTCATCTCAATGCAAGTGTCGCTGTATCAAGACTTCCAGAACAATCACTGAACTAAAATAGGTTGTGGTCCGGGTCACCACTGACTTCAAGCCCAACCCCATTCTGCATCTTGAGAGACATGCAGAGTTAGAGAATCAGATTCCCAGACCCCATGATGCTTGATGCCATATTGAGGATATATAAAAATATAGGTGCAAAGGCTGCCTGACTTCTCTTCAGAACAGTTGGAACAGTTAAATACATGGTACAAACCAGTCCTGCTCTAAAAAAATAGTAACATGACTAGAGATTTCCCCTAGTCTAAAATCAGAAGAGGAATACCCAACCAGAAGAGTGCCTCAATTTGAGGACTTTTTCAGATAATCTCCAAGTGGACTATGAACTATTATTATCGTGTGTGTGTGTGTGTGTGTGTGTGTGTGTGTGTGTGTGTGTGTGTATTGCCAGGGGCATTCTACCTCCAAGTGATACTCCAGTCCTATTTGTTTTTTGTTTTGAAACAGAGTCTTCCTAGGTTGCTGAGAGTTTTACTATGTTGCTGAGGCTGGTCTTGAACCTGTGATCCTCCTGTCTCAGCCTCCCAAGTACTGGGATTACAAATGTGTGTCACCACTCCTGGCTAGATTGTAAATTAATAAAGAGCCCCTCTCCCATTTAATGAGTCAGGGTCTGGTATCAATAGGATTTAAAGTATCAAGGTCAAGAACCATATTAGAAACTACACCAGCAATATGTTATCCAACCAGGTTCCCTGACAATGAGATAGGTATAGATTAGTATCAACTATTCACGTATAACCATTTTTTGTCTCCCTGCATTCAGTTGAGAAACACACGTCCCCTTCCCAATCATTAAACATAGATCTCTTAATCCACTCATATGTGTGAAAGTTTGCTCTATAGCTTGGAAAACAGAGGAGGATTTGGTGATGGGGCATTAGGAGCAAAGAGGTTCAGACTTGCTCTCTCTCTCTCTTTCTGCGGCCACCTGAGTCATTCTGACAACTCCAGGGAGGGAGCATTAGAGGTCAAAGTTGACAGAGTTACTCAAAGAGATTTCCTGTGGAGTTGGGCAGAAGGTGAGCTTCTACAGGGCTTTTTATCAGAGTGGGGAAAGGCTACAGCCTCTTTCAACCCTGCTCACATCCTGTGATATCTGAGTACCCAGAGTGTGGGAAGCTTTGGCGGCATCGACGGACATTGGAATGACCTAGGTCATGCAGTAGAGTGAGGTTCCTAAGGAGTGTGAGTAGGGGATGAACATATGGAGCCCGAGACAAAGAAATCAGTGAGGCCAAGTCTGTGAGTCCTGCGAACAGACCACCTCAGGAGGCGCTTCCACTGATGCTATGTACAAATGTGAGAATACCAATGCCAAGCTCAATATCATGTATGGGGAAGGGGAGGGAGGGGAGAGGGAGCCAGGTAGAAGCTCACCAAGTGCTGTGTGCATGTATGCCATTGAAAGCTGATTAGAAAACTCACCCAGTATGACCATAATGGACATATGAAAAATCATTTGAAAGATATTGAATAGGACAGGCATGGTGGTGCACACTTATAATCCCAGTACTTGGGAGTCTGAGACAGGAGGATAGCAGGCGAGTACAGCCTCAGCAACATAGCAAGATTCTCAGCAACCTCGTGTGACCCTGTTTCCAAAAAAATAAAAAGGGCTGGAAATGTAGCTTGGAGATAGAATGTCCGTAGGTCAATCCTCATTAACACACACACACACACACACACACACACACAAGATAATAAATAACTCTTATCCATGCAAACCTGATTTATACCTTGATTATAGGTTTTAGCTTTAGATATAGGTGTCTTGTTTATATAATATAAAATTATATATTAGAAATGTAGAGACAGCCGGGCGTGGTGGCGCACGCTTGTAATCCCAATACTTGGTAGGCTGAGACCAGAGGATCCGGGTTTGCGGCCAGCCTCAGATACTTAATAAGGCCCTCTGCAACTTAGAGAAACCTTGTTTCAAAATAAAGAATAAAAAATAGGACTGGGGGTGTAGCTCAGAGGTAGAATGCCCCTGGGTTCAATCCCCAGTACCGCAAAAAAAAAGAACTGTAGAGACATTCACATAATATATAATATCAACATCTTATTTAAGCATAAGTATCTTATTTAACTCTTATTTATACTTTATAGGTTTTAATATTACATACATGTATCTAATAAAAGAAGTATTCATGAGAAAGCATATTTTCAGTCAAGGAATATATTAGTTGCCTACTGTTGCTGAAGACAAGAACCACAAACAACAAAAATCTATTAACTTACAGTCGTGGAGGTCAGAAGTCCAAAATGACTCGGCAGGGATGTGCTCCTTCGCAAGGTTCTAGGTGAAAATCTGTTTCCTTGCCACCCCTGCTTCTGAAAGCTGCCCAAATTACTTGGCTCGTGGTCCCCTTCCATCAGTAGAATCACTCTAACCTCCGTTAGAACCTTCACATCTCCTCCTCTTCCTCGACTTCGCCTATCTCACAGCCTTCTCTGAAGACAATCCACCTGCTTCCCCCTGTAGGAGCCCTTGTGGGTATATTGGTCCCTTCTGAAGGACCCATTATCACCTCCAGTCTCAAGACTTAACCACATCCAGCCAGGTTTCTCTTGCCCTGACAGTCAAGGTATCCACAGGTTCTGAGGATTAGGATGTGGGCATCTTGGGGATGGGGAGGAGGTCAGCCTATCCCAAGGCGAGCAAAGAACTAGAAGAAAAAAAATACTGCCAGAGCTCAATGAAGTAACATCATGCTCAACTGGGGGTCCAATCAGTTCAGAGTATTCAACATGGCTGGGAATAAACGTATCAACATATTTTGTCTTTACTGTGTTAATTGCCTCTAGCTCAGACTCCAAATTCACCAAGCAACCTTCTGTGGACATGGCTACCCACGACATGTTTCTGCACATCTGGGACACACTTGGCAGCTGTAGTTCTCATTGTGAATTACCTATCATGTTTGGCATCTGGCTGCCCACTGGAGCTTTCTTAACTAGAGAATTATTCATAAGAATGATACCGTTCACAGTCCAATGATACCATTCACAGTCCAATGATACCATTCACAGCACCAAACATAACTATTCTCAGCCAGGCACTGCCCTAAGCACAAATATATTTTTATTTAATTAATTCTCACGATAACCCTAGAGGTATTTTAACCTTGCCATCATTTTCTGAAATTCAATCCACACACTATCCAAACATTACCCCAGACAATAGACAATAAGTCTGTGTCCAGCCTAGTCCCTGTGTGGTCCATATGGAGATTTCTCCCTCCAGATGCACCCATCTGGTTCCCAAATGTAGAAGACTCTTGTCATGTAAAAGGTTGAAGGAAGCCGGGTGTAGTGGCACATGCTTGTAATCCCAGTACTTGAGAGGCTGAGACAGGAGAATCGCAGGTTCGTGGCCAGCCTCAGCAACTTAGTGAGGCCCTCTGCAACTTAGTGAGACCCTGTTTCAAAATAAAACATAAAATAGGGATGGAGGTGTAGCTCAGAGGTAGAATGCCCCTGGATTCAATCCCAAGGACTACACACACACACACACACACACACACACACACACACACAGACACATACACACGGTTGAAGGAAACGTCACTTTACTAACTAGGAAAGAAGAGTTCCAGCAGTCTGGGAAATGGCTTGGGCAGGTTCATGACTCCAGGCAGTTTTAACTGAGGACTCTAGTCTTCTAGTCTTTCTTCCTGGTTTTATCATGTTGCCTTCAAGTCTGATGGAGGTTGAGAGTCACATATGTTCTTTTCTCAGCAACATCAGAGATTCCTCCAACTTGAGCATCAACTCGCTTGCTTGCTTGTTTGTTAAATGAAAACCTAGATGAAGGGTTTCATTTTCACACGCTGGTGCATCACATTAAATGTGGTTAGAAAAGGCTCCTATCAACTCTCCAAGCGGATGTTGGAGACCAGACCAGTGAGGAAGTCAAGAGAGGTTATAGCTTGAGAAAGTATGGAGTGAAATTTACCTAAACAGATAAGGCCAGTGGAGACGTGAGAATGGTATTAGGGGGGAAAAAGTTTGATTAAATATAATTAAATCCCCAATCACTGTTGAAAGTGGTGCTAACAAGACCAACCCCCCCCACCCTACCAAGCAAAAGAGCTCTGAACACACTGGCCTTGTCTTCGACCTCAACCTTTTCTGTATTATCAAAGAGCAACTTACCAACATATTTGTTCCATTTATCTCTTTTTTAAACATTGGCGATGTTTTCTTAGAGGAGAAAATTAAATAAGGCAAGAGACGTGGAATTTGGAGGCACAGAGAGTGCACCTTGTCCTGCCTCTTAGGAACAATGTAACTTAGGATAAATTTATCTATTTGTGAAAAGGCAGCGACATGTCCCAACATCTCCCCATTACATTTCCAAGGAGCATCAGTGACATTAGAGTCAGAGATGTGAACAGTGCAGAGGCTGCTTCTTTTATTTTTTCTTTTATTTTTGTGTGGTACTGGGAATCGAACCCAGGGGCATTCTACCTCCGAGCTATACTCCCAGCCCTATTTTTTATTCTTTATTTTGAAACCAGGTCTCATGAAGTTGCGGAGGGCCTCACTAAGTAGCTGATGCTGGCCGCGAACCCGGATCCTCCGGTTTCACCCTCCCAAGTACTGGGATTACAAGCGCGCGCCACCACGCCCGGCTCAGAGCCTGCCTCCAAGTGACCGTTGCTGGCACATCTCAGCAATGACAGGGATGTAGTACTATACACAGGTAGCATCTGGCCCCAGGCAGGTGCTGGATAAGTTTTAAGTTTTAACTACTTTATCCTTTTTTTTTTTTTTTTGCAGTACCAGGGATTGAACCCAGGGGCATTC
>PVJS01001045.1:0-10605 GCA_004027185.1 Glis glis | reverse complement strand
GGTCTCCACCTCCCAAAGTACTGGGATTACAAGCGTGTGCCACCACGCCCGGCGTTACTTTATCCTTTAATAATAGTATAAGAAAAATACAAAACATGAGCTCTCTGGGGGCCAAAAAGTTTCTATTGTGTTTGCTTCTTTACTTTCAGTGTCTAGATCAATACTTAGCATACAGGAGATCAGAACAGGAAGTCCTATTTTATTACTGTGATTCTCATCACAGAAATAGGTCTAAAATGCTTGGGACCAACTCTTTTTCCTAGACTCAGGTCAGTCAACTATGGCTTGTGGTCCAAATCTGGCCCACTCTCTGTTTTTGTATAGCCCATGAAATAAGATTTTTTTAATATTTTCAAGTGGTTGAAGAAAAATCAAAAGAAGAACAACATATCATGCTATGTGAAAACTACATGACATTAAAATATCCATGCCCATGAATGAAGTTTTATTGGAATGTAGCCATGCCCGTTTTTTTACATACTGTCTATTCCACTCTCCTGCTATAATGGCAGAGCTGTGTAGCTGGGACCGAGACCATCAAGCCTGGAAAGTCTAAACTATTGACTATCTGGCCATTTCCAGGACAAGTTTGCTTACCACTGTACTAGACAAAATATTTGAAGTGTTTATGATGGCCCAAAATAAAGGAAAAATGGTAACTATACTGTGGAAAAAACATGTCAGGGACTGGTATTAGTTAAAAAAAAGAAGTCAATATTCCTTACCTATAATCACGTAAATTCTCTAACAACTGCGTAATGTATTGTTTACCAATTTTGGGTTTTGTTTTTCTTTTTTGGATGCTGGAAATTGAACCCAGGGCCTTCTACCTTTGAGGTTCACCCCAGCCCTATTTTATTTTTTAATTTTGAAACAGGGTCTTTCTAGGTTGCTGAAGGTCTCACAAAGTTGCTGAACCTGGCCTCAAACCTGCGATCCTCCTTCAGGATCAGCCTTCCAAGTACTGGGATCAGCTTCCCTAATACTGGGATTCCAGGCATGCACTGAGAGTCTCACTAAGTTGCTGAGGCTGGCCTGGAACCTGCTATCCTCCTGTAGGATCAGCCTCCCAAGTACTGGGATTAGAGGCATACACCACCACGCATGGCTGTATATCAGTTTTCTATATTTATGTAGCAACATGGTAAAATACTGTTTGATGCAAGCTTCTAAGCACTATGATACCAAATGAAGAAACTGGTGCTTTGACTTGAAAGCAGTGATTCTTAATCTTTTCCTGGATCATTTATCTTTCTGAGATGGGAACTATAAACTGTTGGCTGATTTTGGCCTCCAGAAAATACACATATTGATATTCTGGCCCCCAATGCCTCAGAATGTGACTATATTTTAAAAAGAGGGCTTTTAAAGAGGTAATTAAGATTAATGATGCCTTGTGGGTGAGCTTCAATCTAATCTGGCTGGTTTCTTTATGAGCAGAAGAAAATTGGACTCACAAAGAGCAGGTATGCATGCGAACTGGGAAAAGGCCATGTGGTGACACAGCGAGGCACCTACAGCCTAGAAAAGAGGCCGGGGAGGATGCTGGCCCTGCTGGCACCTTCGTCCTGGACTTCTAGCCCCCGAAATATGAGAACTATGAGCCAATATATTTCTATTGTTGAAGGCACCCAGTCCGTGATATTTTGTTTTGGCACCCCTAGCAAACTCATACTCTCTTATCCCACACATAAAATTAGGTTCAGAATTTTTAGGCAAGTTAGTGATCTCCTGATAATCACATTATTCTTGGGGCCCCAGAATTAAGAGCTTTTACTCAAATGAGTGTCATCATGTGGTGTAACAAACTCTTATTGAACAGTTGTTTGTAAGTTCTAGCCAAGGAGGCTTGTAACTTGCTCAAAACTTGTTTGAAAAACAAATGTCCATTACTCTTTCCTGCGCAGCCTGAAGAAAAACCAACCAGCCAGGTCAGTATCGTCAGACCTGGAATCAGCACATGACAGTCAGATGTCTCAGCTGGGTCACTCCACACCGTGCTATTCTTTCCAGAGTCATCCATCATCTCAGATTGTACTTTCTTTTTTCTTTTTGTGGCACTGGGGATTGAACCCAGGAGCATTCTACCTCCAAGCTACACCCCCAATCCTATTTTTTATTCTTTATTTTGAAACAGGGTCTCACTAAGTTGTGGAGGGCCTCACTAAGTAGCTGAGGCTGGCTACGAACCTGGATCCTCCGGTCTCAGCCTCCCAAGTACTGGGATTACAAGTGTGCACCACACAAAGCATCTTGTCCCTTAGCTTATCTGACAAAAACAGGCACTCCCTCCCCCATTTCACCAACCCTACCAGGGTAGGGTAGCTTTTCATTACCTTCTTTTCCTTATTCAAAAACAGCTGGCAATCTTTTAGGACTGCTAATGGCCTACAATGGAATAACACCTCAGCTAGCTCTTCAAAGTCAGAACTTTTCTTCCTCTTTAGCTAAGTTTTCCTCAGTTTCTTTTGTTTTGTAAACTCTCTTGGAAAAGAACCTGGTGTTGAAATATGTACTGTGACTCCAGAGACTCCCCTTTGCCTGTCAAATGTGCCTAATTTATATTTTCCAGTCCCTGGATACGGGGCACCTTCCTCCTTTCTTCACTTCCCACCTCCCTCTCACTCCTCTTTCTCCATTAGTGACAACCTGCGGCATTTCTGTTTTCTATGCCTGGATATTACATCGCCAGCTTTGCTCGAAGCTCTTTTGATGTAGATTTTTATAATGCAATCTATTCTTGGTTTATTGTATGTTCTCATAATTTGGAAAGATGTCTCTGTTCTGAATAGCCTAATTTAAGAGGAGTTGGCAAATACTTTAACCATATGATATTTCAATTTAAGCTTCAGCAAACTTCCATCTCTCCCCAACTTGCCTAAGGGGAACTCAACATCATTTTTATACTTCGATTTTCAAGTGGAGGAGGACTAAGGTTGAGTGGTTAGAAGCACAACTCTGGAAGCAAACCATGTGGGCTGCAGTTTTTGCTCATTGGGACTCACTAGCTATGTGGCCTTGGATAACTTTCTTAAAACCTCTGTGCCTTACCTTCCTCATCTGGATAATGCAGGTAATGTGTGTGCATACATCATAAAGTTATTATGAGCATTATATTAATATAAGAATTAGAAGACAGCCTGGCTCAGAGTAAGGACTATGTAAGGGTTTTCTGTTACCAAATCTTATATGTACTTTTGCTTATAGAAGAGGGTCATTATAACATCCCTATCATTCAAAACTGGCATCTTTGCCCTGCCTCCGTTACCAGGGAGATGGTATTAGTTAAAGTTGCTCACATGGATGAGCATATTTTATATCTGGTAGGGTTCAAGATAAAGCTATTTTATCCTGAATTATGTACTGTAACAAATTATATAAAAAGGTTCCAGTGTATTTGGAACAATCTGTTCTAGGACATTCAAATTACATTATAGTTATACAAATCAAAGAAATCATCTTCCTATTTAGTAAATGTACAAACAGAAACTTGTCTATTAGTGTGAATCAATTTGGGCATTCTTTGTGTGTGTGTGTGTGTGTGTGTGTGTGTGGTACTGGGGATTAAACCCAGAGGCGGTCTACCTCTGAGCTACACCCCCAGCCCTATTTTATTTTTTATTTTGAAACAGGGTCTCACTAAGTTGCTAAAGGTCTTGCTTAATTGCTATGGCTAGCCTTGAACCCAGGATCCTCTTATTTCAGCCTTCCAAGTACTAGGATTACAGGCATGTGCCACCATGCCCAGCTTTGAGCATTCTTATGTGTTATGTTCTTGTATAATTGAAGATGTCTGATCAATAGGTTTATAGATCTCTGAGGGGGGATTATATTCATCAAGCAACATTTTGAAAAGGCGACGAGGAGTAATAAACTTAAAATAATGTGGTTCCCAAGCTGCATTAATTAGGTGTCTGTGAACAATGCATTTCTTCTCTTTTTGATTTATTTATCCTATAGTGGTAATTTTTTTAGATAAAGTAACAGGACTTTTTTTGTATTTCTTAATATTTTCTAGATAAAGGAAAAGAACTGCTTTAGCCTTTAGAGACAAAGAAATGAATACTTAGAGTGAATGTGAGAATTTCTGAACTCACTGAACTCATTTGTTTATAAAGATGTTTGAAACTATGTCAAATTTCTCAATTGAAACCTATTTCCACTGGATTATTAAACATTTATATTTTTATTCTTTAAGCTGTATTCATGACTCTAAGAGAAATGTATTGCTTTAAGAGGATTTATCTATTTATTTGTTCTATAATGTAAATTCCTTGTTCAATCAGTTTTGCCATTGAGTGGAGTGATTGTTTTCATGTTATTGTTTTGAAGCATTGTGAGGAGGACAGCGTATAACTGTGGTCAAGTTCAGATGTATTTTGTAGGGAGACGGTTTGGGTTGGTGCCCTTCCTATCTCCTAATAGCTTTGGGCTAGTCATTCAACATCTCTAAAGCTCAGTTCCTTCATCTGTAAAGTGGGAATTGAAAGTACTTCCCTCAGGCCATGCAGCGGTGCACAGCTGTCATCCCAGTACTTGGGAGGTTGAGACAGAGGATGGCAGGTTTGAGGCCAGCCTCAGCAACTTAGCGATACCCTGTTTCAAATATAAAAATAAAAAGGACTGGGAGTATAGGTCAGATGTAGAAAGCCCCTGGGTTCAATCCCGACACCAAAAATTAATAAAAATAAAGCACTTTCTTGTATCATGATACAATGACTTATGCATTAAGCACCAAGGAAAGATGGGAAGGTTTTAGTAAGGGGTAGTCTCTGTTAAGAGCAGGAGATCCAATCAGCTGCCAGCACCCTAGTATCTGATAAGCACCTCCTCAAGTATCTAGCTTATTCTGGAATTTTTCACCAGATTTTATTTTGATTACTTTAGAAGCTTACCTGTTTGAGTAAAACATGAAACTCCATGTAAAAACTATGTAAGTTCAATTTATGTAGCCATGACATCTTAAAGAGCCAACTGAACAATTGCCAAGCATATCTGGTGGACAATCATATCTGGTGGCCATAATTTCTAAACAGATTTCAGTACAATGCTGTGTGTTCACTTGGGTTATGGAGATGGGGACCAGCGCTGAGTGTAGGCTGAAGTCTACTAGATGCCTTTGTCTGTAAGCACCTTTCCCTGCCCTGCCCAATGCCAGGTGTAGTGATAAATTCAAAAGATGACGTCTATCTCCAAAGGGTTTCAAACAAAGTTAAAGAAAAAAATTCAAATATGAGAAGTAATTGCAGTGTGATATAAGTGCACATAATCATAAAAAGAATGTTACAGAAGAAAATGGGGGAAGAGAAAAACATATTGGATGTCGTGTTACTAGAGCTGAATTTAATCATTTTGAACTGCATCGGCTGAAGCCCTAGATGGCAAGGGCTAGTTCCCTGTGAGCGTTGGCAGTGAGTGGAAACATGCTGGAGGCTAATGGGTAAGGCATAGCCGTTGTCAGAAATGAGCATGGAAGGAGGGAAGTGAAAAGGCAGATAATTACCCTGAAAAGACCAGAGCATTTTCTTGGAGGGCGGTTAGGCAGAAACACAGTGTGTGGATTAAGGGCAAAGCCTTTGGAGACACGTGCCCCAGGTTCATTCAGCTACTTGGCCCTTCAGCTTATACTCATGTGACCTAAACCTCACCAGGCCTCGGTTTTATCCTATAAAATGTGGATAACTTGTTATGAGAATTACATGAGATGATGCAAATGGACCACTTAGCACAGAGCAAGGTGCATGGTTAGCAGCTGTCTTAGTCAACTTGAGCTGCTGTAGTACATTGCCAGAGATTTAGTGACTTAATATACATTTATTTCTTTGAGTTCTGGAGGCTGAAAGTCCAGAAGCAGAGTGCCAGCACGGACGAGTTCTTGTTGAAGGCTCTTTTCTTGGCTTGTAGACTACCACCTTCTCAAAGTGTACTCACATGGCAGATGAAGAGAAAGCCCCGAGCTCTTCCTTTTCTCATAAGGGCACAGATCGCACCAGGGAACACATCTAAATCTAATTAATCCCCAAACACCCCAGGTCCTAATACCATCGCATTGACAGTTAAGGCTTCATTAGGAATCTAGGGGAGGAGAACACAAATGCTCGATCCATAATATTGAATAGTACCACATACTGAGTGACAATTTTTCTATACAGTTATTTTAATTAATTAATTAATTTATTTATTTATTTATTTATTTATGGTGGTACTGGGGATGGAACCCAGAGGCATTCTACATCTGAGCTACACCCCCAGCCCTATTTTGTTTGTTTTGTTTTGTTTTGTTTTGTTTTGAAACAGAGTCTCACTAAATTGCAGAGAGCCTCCACTAGGTTGCTGAGGCTGGCCGCGAACCTGCGATCCTCCTGTCTCAGCCTCTCAAGTACTGGGATTACAGGGATGCACCACCATGCCCAGCTTTTACATTTATTTTAAAGCTGAGAAAACTGAGGCTAAGGAAGGTACAGCAATTGCCAAGATCACACAGCTGCAAAGTACTGGGTTTTGAATATGACCCAAGGCCTGCCTATTTCTATAACCCATTTTTCCCACTAAAACACTCTATTCTGGCCTAAGTTATGTAAACTGGGGTTGATGAGGTTGAGGGTGTAGCATTAACATAGTTACAGGGTAGGCCAGTGGACTAGCTACATCAGCATCATCCGGGAACTTCTTAGAAACACAAATTTTCTGGGCACAAGCCAGACTCACAAATCTGAAACTCTGGGTTTAGGGACAATAGTCCAGCAATCTATAATTTAAAAGGCCCTCCAGGTGATTCTGCTATATGTCAAGTTTAAAAATCACCATTCCAGTTTAAGTTGTATGGTTTCAAAAAGATAAGCGAATAATAGGACAGACAATGTTTATAAATAGCTTTGTAATAAATTAAAAGAATAAGGTAGGTAGACAAGAATCATTGTGGCAGTGACTATGAACTTAAGACTATGGGGCTTCAAGTCCACACTGCCAATCAAACAAACTAATGGCTATAGCCATTAAACAAATATGTAATTTTAACTAGAACCGGTAGGGCAGATGCAGTACAACAAAGAGATTACTTAAGGAATGCATTGATAAAACTGCACATATACTCATTAAGAAAAAATGGAAAGCTCTGCTCTGACTCTCATGTCTACTGTCTGTGCCCATCTACCATTCGGGGCCAACTCCTGCCACCCTCTGCCTCTGTGATGCACTCGGTAATATTCAGCAGCAGATTACCTGCTCCCTTCCTCATCGCAGGTATCACTGGTCTTCCCTTTGAAGTACCCTGCCTTCTTTCTTCACCTGATCAACCACCAGCATCCTGCCAGCCTTATCTAGGGTTCATAACCCAAAGCGATGGCACACACAAATGGCCCACCACTCTTAGACTGGCTACTTGCCTCCTTTGCTCCTGCAGAACCTGTTCAAGTGGGTACACCTGTACCCCTCACACCCAGCAACTGGTGAGTCTGGCAGTTCAGCACGTGGACCCTGGAGTTCCACCTCCTACATACAAATCCCAGCGCCACCAGTTCCCTGCTAGAACCACAGACATGATCTCTTTGTACCACAGTCTCCTCACCTACAAAGAGAGGATAAAAATTATGATGTGTATAAAATGTTTATCACAAACAATTGGTGCAGTCAATATTGCTGGCACACAGTTATCTGTGAATATGATAAATTCCTTAGCCAGACTCCTTTTAAGCCAGTAATAATACAATAATTCTTATCTGTATCCCCAGTGCCTAGCACAGAGTCTATCAAAAAAGACACACACACACACACACACACACACACACACACACACACACATGCACGCACACACGTTGAAACTAAACCAGACATAAATGCTGACCTTAGCAATGAAATCCTCAAAGATATTGCACTTTTTGTTCTGTTTCCTTTTGACAATCTTATAAAGTCTACAAATTTCTTCTCAGAATAGTGTCTTAAAATATATACAATGAGAAGTGTCTAGTGTTGACAAAAAACTCCAATTCCATTGAAATACAGTCATCAAAAACATGTAAAAATAAATTTGTGGCATAGTAATATTATGCTTCTTACTTAACAACAGAGTCTAACAGCAGATACAACTACAAGTAATTTCAAAGAAGCGATGAGTTTAAACAATCCTGTGAGATATCTGCCACAACTAAATATGATGGAAAAATAGCTGATGGCTTTGGTGCCAGAGTCAAAGGCGTTGTTCACACCGTGTTCCTGTGTCCTTTTGATGAATGCTAAGTTTCATTTAGGAGTCGGCAAAAATATAGAAGTAATGTTTTTCTATCTCACTTCTCAGACTGCCTGAACCCCAGGTGAAGGTCCACAAATTTGAAGCATGACTATAAAAACCTATGTGGTCTCCTAATGGAGACCTCAGTGGTGATCGGCTAAAGCTGTTGCTCGTGCCTGTCTTACTCCAGGGCTTTACAAGCAAATTCAGTTCCCGTACCAGGGATGGGTCATGACTGTCCAGCGTGGGGGATTTTTCTGAGCGGGTTGTGATGTTTCATAAACAACATGCCCTCTCCAGGCCTTTCCTAATGCTTTCCTTCAAACACCGTCCAATTTAGAAACCTCCTACTTAATGGCTTAATTATTGCATTCAGAAAAAGTAAATATGATACTTTGGCTTTAGTGAGGGAGGAAATATGTCCCATTTACAATGCTGGCACTGTGTTGAAGTGTGAGGCAATTCGCACTAGCGAAAGCTCTTTGTCCTTTGGGCTGGAGCCAGGAATCTCAATAATGCTCCCTTTTATCTGAGTGAATCCTGGGCAGTTGCCCTGCTAACACTTTCAACCTCTTCTAACTCTAATTCTTCCTTTTTAATAAAAGACCCAAATCAGATAGGCTTCCACATTCCCAGTTCCAGTCTTTTAGGCATCTTTAATTGGTATCTTTTGTGTGTGTGTATAAAGAAAAGGTCCAGGGAAGGTGGGCGCGCCATTCAGAAATCATACCAAAGAAGCATCTCATGTGCCCATGGCTACATCTTGGGTGGAGAACTGGAAATTATCTGGATAATTCCAAATTTATATTTCTATTTAGATTGTTGAAATGAGAATGGTGTGTTTATTTCAACTAAAATGGTGATGGATATGAGAAAAGCAGAAGATATTGACGAGCCCTTCCTAGGTGGGCGACCTTGAGTAAATTTGTTGTGCTGGTCCTAAAAATGATAGCAGGATGACATTTCTCACCATGCTGCTGGGAGAATTAAATGAGGGCTCTAGAGGAGGGAGAATTAAGGAATGACACACTTCTACTGACTTTATGCACATATATGAAATTATCAATGCCAATCTCAATATCATCTACAGGGAAGGGGAGGGAATCGGGAGGGAGCTGGGGGAAGCTTACCAAGTGCTATGTGCATGTTTGCCCCGATCACTCTGCACGTCATTATGATGTGAGACTACAATGCACCAATAAAGGTATATTTAAAATAAAAATATTAAGGATCGAACTGGAAAAAAAAAACCTTGTAAAGTATAAAGCCTCCATGCACATGGTAGTTCTCACTATGAGAATACCTATACTGTGCCCTTGATTTCACTTTACTGGGACAGAACTATTGCCTGCAATAGTAAAATTATCTAACACTTATAGTGTAAGAATCCAGTTTAGTGAAAATGAAATACATGCATTTCTAAAAATTGTTATTTCTTGATTAGTTGGGAACAGTGACTCCCCCCCCCACATACACAAAGTTTGAATCGTTCAAGTTTAAAGATATTTTTTAAACATTAAGTAGTTAACACTTAAAAGTGATGATGATCCGGGGACTTTCCAACTCTTTGAAGACCAGCATAGTTATTCTCAACCATTTGCCAAACCAGGACAGATTAGAAGTGTAACATTCTACAAGTCCTGTTCAGAGTCTGAGGATCAGTATCAGTTGCTCAGGGAAGTGAGGGAAAGCTGCTTTCACCCAGCTGCTGTTTTAGTTTTTTAATTTTTTTTAACAGCTGAAATATCAAACTGAACTGGACTGTTGTTTTAAAGTACCATCAAGGTCAGTTCTCCCAGTCCTCAGAGGCTGTGAGATCCATGGAGCAGACGAAAATGCTGTGTGTTAAGATTGCACTTGTACAGAATATCTAGCCCACGAAATCCCGGAATAAAAATAAATGCTGCAAATTCCAAAAATGATGAGAGGTGGAAATTTTTCCTTAATTAAATTGTAAACCACCGTAAAGACACCTCTATATAAGTGTCACTGTATGCTCATCCTTCTGTCCATAAACTTTTCATTCTGTATGTTTTACTAATTTAGTCCATAAGAGCAGTTCAATAATTAGTTTTTGCAGTGTTATTTATCTTGTAGACTTTTCCTTTTCTTTGTTCAAAAGAGTGGGACAAGCAGGGCGTGGTGGTGCATGCTTGTAATGCCAGTCCTTGGGAGGCTGAGACGGGAGGCTGAGACAGGAGGATCGCAGATTCACGGCCAGCCTCAGCTACCTAGTGAGACCCTCCACAACTTAGTGAGACCTTGTTTCACAATAAAGAGAATAAAAAATAGGTCTGGGGGTGTAGCTCTGAGGTAGAATGCCCCTGGGTTCAATCCCCAGTACCACAAAATAAATAAATAAATAAATAAATAAATAA